>VWZW01002522.1:103695-134830 GCA_013397115.1 Edolisoma coerulescens | reverse complement strand
TGTTTTTCTATCTCTCTTTTTTTTTTTTTTAGACTGTTCCTAGACACTCATTTTGAGCCTGCTGGCAGTTGAACAAAAGAGGAAAAGCACCATCTCTTCCCCAGGCCTGCTGATTTGTTTCATTTTTCCCCTTTTTCCCTTCAGCCCCGGCACCAGTTTCTTTGCTGCACATGGCTGTGCCACGATGGTGTCTCTCGCAGTGCAGCCACAAGCTTTAGGAACTCAGCAAAGCTGATGGTATGGACAGAGCCACCCTGCTAAACATTAACAAACAAGCTTAGTCTTCCCTTGGCCTTGATGCAGGCAATAATGAGACCACATCTTCCAGGGCATGATTCAGAGTGCGAATCTAATATGCTCTGAATGGCTCCCCAGGGACTTTCTTGCCACTGATGATGCAGGGAGCCTAATCTCCTACCCTAGGCTGTTGGGAGAGACAATGTAAGCATCTCCCTTGCATGCTGTAATGGTTGGTATCAGCCCAGCTGCTGGTGAGTAATTGCTGAGCGTGCCAGCAGGCACACACCTCCTGTTGGAGCACGTATCCCCACCATCCGGGGAAGTGGCACAGCCAAAAAGCCACTGGCTGCTGTGCCCACATTACCACAAAGGCAAAGGGCAGTGCACTGCAACAGCAGCGAGAAAATCAGCTGAATGGTCTATGGAGACACTCACCAAACAATCTTAGAGCATTCAAATCGAAATCCAGTTGTCCAGCAGGGTGAGGCATGGCACTGCTGTGACTGCAGTCACCGAGGCAGAAGCAGACTGGGCACCACCAATGTCCTCCGGTGTAGTAGGGACCCTTCAGGCCTTGGCTTCGATGCCACAGGCACACAGCCACTGTATACCACCCCCAGTGATGCCCCTCGGTGCTCATCCATGCCCTGGACTGGTAGCTGCAGGCCCTTTGTCCTGCCCCAAATCCTGCATCTCCTGCTCCCTGATCCCACAGTCTTTCCTTTACTCACCTGTGGCCCCAGGCACACGGCTCATTTCACGAAGGCAGAGCTGATGTTCCTAAGAATAAAACATACAACACTAGGAGTGTTTGCAACGAGGTCAAAACATTTTAACAAAACAAGCTAATCCCCCCCAACACCCCCAAAAAAGGGCTTTGACCAGTTTGAGCCAAGGAAGCCTACAGCCACACTCACCCAGCAGCAGGCATGGCTGGGATGGGCAGCCCTGCAACATCCGCAGGCAGGCAAATGGGTGCAGAGGGGCTCTGACTCCTCACTGAATTAAAGGCACCTACTAACAGCAATGCATACAAATCTAAAACCACCTGGTTTCACAGTGCTGTGGGAAGGAATCCATACACAGAGAGGCTGGGCATGTATCAGTTGATGGGACCCAGATCAGGATAGCAAAGCTGTAGCAAAGGACAACTACCATACACCTCTGGATAAAATTTTGGCTCCTTCATCTGAGGGAAGCAAGCTGGGAGAAAGCCACAGCCAGTCCTTGCCAACAGAGCATAAAGATTATCTTCCTTCCTGTTTATTTGACCTTCACGGCCAGTGTATCCAAATATCAACAATAAGGCTCCAAAACTCCAGCCTCCAGATTTTGCTGTGTGCTCAGGAAGACAATTCTGCTATGGGTCACAGAGAGGCAAAACAACTCAGGACCCAGAAACCACGGGCTGGAGCCTGGCAGGCAGACAGAGCTGTTTGCCAAGCCTCCCTGGCACAGGCACAGCCCACAGAGGACCAGGCAGGGCAGCTCTGCAGGGCCTGCCACGGCTCCTCACTAACCCCCACACAGCAAATGACAAGAGTTACACGTTCTATAGCTCGGTAAATCAGAAGGGCAAACAGCCCAAGCTCTGACTCGGTGCTAGGGCTGGGCTGCCCACATGGTTTTCCCATGGAGAAACAACTTGGGAAGAGTGGGAGGCCAGGTCCTGCAATCCTTCCCCCATGGCACAGGCAGTGGCTTTGCTGCCAGGAAGGGGTTTTGCTAAGGCACACAGGACAGGAAGAACATGATGAGCAAGACACCCTCCCCAGGCTCCACTCGGACACTTGCCAAGTTTTGTTGTGTCCGGATAAGTTTCATTCCAGGGGACTGCTAGCTTCAGCACACTTAGGACTAACAGCAGAGAAGGGCATGCACGTCCTCAGAGGTCCACCCAGGCTTGCAAACCACAGCTGGAAGCTTGTAATGGATCCCTGCCCTGAAAACTTCGTGCCTGCATATGAAGCATCCCACTATCCAAAGACAAAATTCCAATGGGTATGGGTGGAGAGCAAAAGGGAGAGCACCAGCTTGGGATTCCTCAACACTGAAACCTTCACTGTAACCTAAGCAATGTAGAGGTTCCCCACTTCAGCAGTGGATCACAGCAGTCAGAAATTGCAACCATATCTCAAGCCTACCTGTTTAATGGAAACTGAAATCTTATTTTATCTGATCCAATTTGCTCATCTAGCAGCAAGTTCTCACAGCTGTTCTAGTAGCACTTCTTTTCTTTTGAGAACAGCATACTAATTTTTAACACCACATTCAGGCAATCCCCAACTGCCAAAGTGCAACCAGGGTACTGATACCTCTGGATATTGATATCTGGAGTCAACTACTTCTCTCATCGTTTGGCTAAAAGGAAAAGCAACAGCAATCAGAACCAAAGAAATCAGGCAGGCATTCCCTACCTGAATTTAACCAGCTCCCAAGGGAAGTTAGGGCAGCCTCTTCTTCTAAGACCTTTGTGGGGTTTTCTTTCGACTTGTCCTCAGTCCTAAGCATCCTCCCCCAACCATAACCCATAAAAACTGTAAGACACAGCCATGGGGCCCCCGACAGAAATCACTGATGAAGCTGGGCTGGTAATGGGGTGGTCCATGGACAGAATGAAGTCCCCAGCTGATGGAAGCCACTCCCATCACCTTCAGGACAGCCACCCCACTGGCTCTGAGCTGCTCTTACTTCAAATCCTTGGAAGAAGAGTTGAGATGCAAAGAAGAAGGAAATGGCTTTGCTAGGGGAGGGGATGCATAGGGTGATGGACAAAGTCTTTGGTGCAAGGTATTTCCCGGGTGTGGACGTCAAAGGGCAGCACTGACTGTGCCTGCTCCAAGCACACACTCCCTCCCCCTCCAGCAGGACATGGAACATGGGGCACTACCTGGTGCCCTGCTCAGAAACAAAATAAGGAAATCTGATGAAAGGACAAAAAAGAGCTAAGCCAAAGGCTGAAAACTTCACAGTTCAGCAAGAGGCTCATGGAGCTGACCCACTGCAACTGTCAGAAAGGCAGCAGATGGATGTGTGATGGCACCCTGGAACACACCCTCATGACACAGATTCTGTGGGGACAAAAAACTGCACCCGTGGGCAAGGTGACACTAAGCCCCAGCTGCCCAGAGGACACAGCAGCACTCCTGTTCATTTCCAAGGCGGCGCACAGGGAGAAAAAGAAGTTGTTTGGGAATTCAGTGTCATTTTCAGTTTTGGCTTTTATTTTCATTCACTTCAACAACAACAAGGTGTTCCAAAACACACCGCGGTCTTGGTGCAGGCAACACTGTCATTGCTACAAGCATTGGCAGATTCTCAGCTCAATTAAGGCATAACACTTTGATGCATCAAAACAAACCAAAACAAAATCACAGCTCTACAGGGGAAGGTAAAAGCTACAGCAGTTCAAACTCTCTTGAAGATTCCAGTTTAAACAGAAGTGGGCTCCATAGTGGCATACAGTAGAAAGAAGGTTTTCACAGCATATATTTTAATCATTAGTGATGCAGCAGAAAAGCTCCATCTCGCTGCTGAGTTGAAAAGCAGATACTGAAGTGCTTGTACCCCGACTCTGGGCACAGCATTAACGGCATTAATCTTTAGTCAGAAGCTCCCTAGTTCCTAAAAATGACGGTGTCTTTTGCATCAATGTATGTACAATACTGAAGCAGCTCAGAAGGACTACACAATGGAGATGCAAAACCTCGGAGGTGAGAAGGGCACAGCCTAATTCACCTCCAGGGATTTGTGAAGTATCTGTACTAACACTTTCCCCACACTAACATTGCCCTGCTGAATTAATCACTGCATCAAGTTAAGAGCAGAATGACTCGCTTCTTTTGTACCATATAGAAAAAAAATAAAGAGATATAGTAAGTTCTCACACTGAGCACGTTAAATACTTTGAAATCTAGGACACTGCTCTTTGAAGTGTTACAAAACAAAATGATAAAACAGGCTTTCAGTACCTGCCCCCTCCCCACTCAACTGCAAAGTAACACAGTAATCTCAGTATGAAAAATACAAATATATTCATCCAGTGACTAGTTGTTTATTACACGATTTGTAACTGTTAGCATTCTGCATAAAAATAATAATTAAAAAACAGAAAAACAAACAACAACATTTCATTGTGGTTCTGTCAGACCCAGTAGCCCAAGAAGAAATAAAAACTGTCATGTTATGCTGTAGGAAAACAAAAAATTACACATACAAAAAAATATTTACATACAGACTTTACAGTGTAACCATCTGGCATTACCATTTATAGCTAACCAAAACAGGCTTGCACAGCTACCAAAAGGCAGTCTTTGAATGCAACACAGACCTGGCACAACAGACAGATGGAGGATGCTAACAATATTGGACTTAAATGAAATACGTGACACAGAGCAGGGCCCACAAAACAGCCACTGCATTGAAACGAGAATATTCAGCCATAGCAAGGTAGGATAACAAGTCATTTAAGCTGCTTTTTTCATCTTTCCCAGCCAAAAAAAAGAAGCCAGGCTTACTGTTAAAAAGAGCAAGCCGACTTGAAAGCAGCTGTGCTGAGCCTTGCTCCTCAGCTTAGGTTTCTTTTGTATACCTTAGAGTCTCACTACGTTGGCCAATAAAAATGAGAAAACACACCCTGTTCAGTTATTTGTCCACAGGACCACTGGCAGTCAGAGGAAATGCCTCAGAGCACAACTGTGGTAGAACCAGTAAAGAAAAAAACAGAGAAAAATCAATTTCTCATGTAAACGTGGCTTATTGCAGTAACGACACTCATAGTTCCAGGAATTGGTCCTTGTTTTAAGGCACTCGGCAGTAATTGTTTTAGTCCCTACTTCTAGTTGCTTGCCACTTAACCTATAGCAACAAACACAACAGGTTCCAACCTATT
This sequence comes from Edolisoma coerulescens, assembly GCA_013397115.1. Lineage (NCBI taxonomy): Eukaryota > Metazoa > Chordata > Aves > Passeriformes > Campephagidae > Edolisoma > Edolisoma coerulescens. The sequence continues at coordinate 129,699 of VWZW01002522.1, read as the reverse complement.
ACAGATATATCTAAAGACAGGTCTACTTTACTAGGGAGGAAACCAATCTAACCTGGTCTAAACGAAAGATTGTCTGAGTTTAGGCTAGCTGAAGCCCTACAAACCAGTGTGCAGCTCTTGCTCCTCCATTTAACTGGAGGCTAGGTGGGCAAACCCTTATGCTAAACTAGCCAGGCTGCATGTGTGGCAAAGCCTAATTCTATAGCTTAAATGTCAGTAGTATTACAGCACGGCTAGCGGTTGGGTGGGGGCAGAGTTCAAGAGTGACCAGTAGCTTTATTTACCCTTTGAGCCTGAAAGGAGCAAACCAGGACATACATACAGATGTACATCCAAAACAAGAAGAGACAGCAGGCTTGGTTTTTCCAGAGAAGGAGAGGGAAAAGGAAAAAGTAGGATGCAGGTGCTGTAAGCGCTGGCCTGCCCAGCAAAGTGCATGTGCTGTCTCCGCTGGAGAATATTACACATGAACAGAGCACTCAGCTCCATGGGAAGAGGCTGTTTAAGTGCAACGTTCAGCAGACCGATTCCCATTTATTTTTCAGATAAACTGTCAGTTCAGGGTGGGGTTGCTTTGGGTTTTTTTGCATTTGGTTTTGTTGTTGGGGTAGGTTTGGTTGCTTGGGGTTTTTTTGGGTTTTTTTTTTTTTGGCTTTTTAGAATTTTAATTTCAACCTTCCTACTTTTCAAAGTGGGATCGCTGGGTGAGAGAAACAAGTTTGCAGGTCAGGGCACCCACAAGGCATGTGAAGATTCAAAAGTCAAGAAAAGAAGCCCTCTCCCCAAAGGAAAACACAAAACAAGTTGGCCTTCTCAAGAAGGTCAATGGTTTTCAAGGAAATACTACCCGCCTTCCCCCTTCACTCAGCTCTTCCCCTCGCAAGAGCTGGGGTGGAGGTTGCAGTCCAGGAGTACGACCTAGACAGCACCCAGGGCATGACCTAGCAGGAGTGAGCAAGAAAGTTCCCTCCGCCCTTCGTCCGGGGGTGCAGTACCAAGCAGAAGGAAGACAAATGAAGGGCTGAGCAGTTCGTGGCCGAGGCGGGGTGGAGGGGGGCCCGAGGGTCTCACTCCCCTTCCTCTTTGATGCGTTGCTGTTTGTTGCGCCGGGCATCCATGTCGAAGTTGAAGTCGTTCCACTCGTCACGGGGCGGGAAGGAGATGGTTTGCCGCAGCGTGAAGCGCACGGCGTCGATGACCCGCTCCCCGCGCGTCTCGCTCGAGCCCACGCTCACCGTGGAGGCGCCGCTGGGGGTGCGCAGCAGGTGGGGAGGGGAGGAGAAGTCATGGAGCTGCCGGTGGTCCAGGATGCCCTTCCAGATGGCATGGCGGAACTGCTCCGGGATCTTGAGGCTCACCAGATCCTGCAAGGCAAGGTGCAGGGCTTAGCAGGGCAATCCCAGGGCAAGCTGGACACAGGAGTGAATACAGCCTCTGGGCCAGCAAGAACCACCAAAGCTGCTAAAATCCAGGTGGCCACACACTGCCGAAGACAAGCCACTAATCCTGGAAGTGGTGTTTCCCTCTGGAACAGGCACGTATGGCCATGAGGCAGCAATGGCCTGTTTTGAAGGCACAAAGTCTATTTTTAAGTTGCACAAAACACTCGTTTGTGCATAAGACGTGTGACCTAAAGCTAGAAGCTTAACTGGACTGCAAGGCCTCCAAGGCAACCTCAGGGAGATCTGCTGGCTGTCAGTGGTGGGGAATGCTGGGCTGCTGAAGGTCAATGGCCTTGAAAATTTCCATGTTTATTTCAAAGCCTGCAAAAGGACTTTCGAATCCCTGAGCTTCAGTATTCAAAGCTCTGGGTGTGACTCTATAGGAACTGTCTTAATTACTTGAACACAACCAAATTTAGTAACAGACACATAACCTTAGAAAACTTGTACTTTGAGGCCTCATCATTTCTGGTGCAAAACCTGAGGATTGCCTTACCTAAACTCTGGGATACATGGTAGCTTCTGAAAAAATTAGCAACCAACTTCGGTTAATTTGGGTCAGCTTTTCTAATTAGAGCAGCAGCAGAAGGAAGGCAGCCCACACTAGGGAGCAAAAGCACCACAGTCTCCCAAAGTCTCGAGGAAAAAAAATGGGACAGCCAGCTCAGAAGACAGCAATGGCTCTGGAGATGAAGCAGCAACCCTACAGTAAAAGCCATGCAAGAGTAAAAAAGGGAAAACAACAAACAGGGATGAGATGCCAGCAGCAAGGGAAGATGATTAAGGTAAGGCCAGAAAACAGAAGCAGGGAGGGAAAAATGCAGACCACTTCTGGACAGCCAACTTGTCTGCAGGCAAGTGAGGTGTAAACTGAAACCGAGCCTTGCAGAATTAACAGGCGCGTGGGCTGGGGCCACTTCGGGGGCTCAGACAGAGAGAGCTGGGGCAGGGGAGACACTCTTGCTCTGTGCCAGGCAAGGCAGTTACAGTGCTGGCCCCAAGTCCAGCCTCTCTTCACCTCACAACATCTCTTCCCTACGTGCAACAGCCTTAAATCAAACTAATCATGTAAAAATAAAAGTATACTGAGTCTGGATTTCTGACCTGTTCCTAAAGCAGGGCCAAGAGTGCAAACAAAGGAAACGGTGAGGAGTTACTTACATCCATGGAGTAATGCTCAATCTGATAGATGGTGGTCAGCCCCTGGGTCGTGAAATAATCCACACAGGATGAGCAGCCCAACCTCGCTAAGAAGCTGCAGAGGAGGAAGGAAGGAAGGAGAGAGAAAATAGGATCACCCTGGCTGCAACAGCCCAAACCACAGAAAAACCAAACACTCAGCCAATCTGCAGCAACAGGAAACAAAGCTTTCACCCTTGGCTTGACCTCCTCCAAGACATCCCAGGCCAGCAAGCCACTTCGTTGCCACATCAAACAAACGAGGGAGTCCTTCAGCTCAGCACCCAGCAGACAGCCCTCATGGCAGCATCCTGCCTTAGTCAAGAGCCAGTGCTGCACAGCCTGGGTCTTGAGGCAGGAGGGCTCAAACAGACCCTCCCTGCCAGATCATGTCATCCAGAAGGTGGCTGAGCCCATGGCAGCCCGGTGCATGCACAGAGCCTTCAGCAAGGCATGGGGTCTGGGGCTCAGACACATCGTGCACTTCCAATCAGCACATTCCTCCCTAAGTGTAAAGGATTCCTCATTTATGGGCAGCATCTTTCATCTGGTTTGACCTCACAAAGGGCAGAGGGGCTTCTGACCCCAGCCATGGCTTGTCAAGTGGCCAAAGGGGAAAAAAGATAAACACGAAATGTTTGCAAGACTGCCTGGCGCCCTCAAACTCCACCAGTCCAACAGATGCTGCATCCCTTGGCTTTCTTGCAGTCCTAATGTCCCTGTTTCTCTCAGCTGCTCAGAGGTGGGGATTTGAGGCTCAGTGCCCAGAGGGTGCCAGCCTTGGGACCGCCAAGGGCCCAGTGGGATCCAGTGCTCCAGGATCATTCAGGCTCCTGACCCAAGGGCTCTGCTCCCTTTGTGTGGGAAACGTGCCGGGCAGCCCTGCTCCCGCTCACCTGACGATGCTGCAGTCTGAGGGGTATGGAGGAGGGGGGGTGCAGTGGGACGTTGAAGGCATGGAGAGGGGAGGAGGCAGCGCCTGCGTGGGGCTGAGGCCATTCATGTCACCGGTCATGGCCATGTGGGTGCCCATCATGGGAACTGGAGGAGAGAAGAAGGAGGAGCACATTGTTACCCAGGCATGCCCAGACCCCGGCTTCGCCCCCAGCACGGCACCCAAGGACAGCACCCACAGCTGAAGCAGCCTGAAATCCCCTGTAAAGCCCTGCAAAGGGGAGCTCATGAGAAGTTTCAGGCAGGGCCAAGGACCAGATGACACAGTCCTTCTGGAGCTCTCCCCTCACAGGAGAAAGTGCCACCGTTGCATCACCTTCCCTCCCAGACAGGCTGGATAGAAAGAAACCCTGGCTTGCCCTGCCACAGGAGAGGAGCAGGACAGAGCCAGCAGAGTAACCTAATACAGCAGCCAAACAGCTTTGTTTTCAGAGACAGCAAGAGCACCAGAAGGGGATCAGCAACAGGTGTGGGCAAGAGTCCAGCTGTTTTGAAATAAATTAAAAAACAGAACACCAACCAAAAAAGCCCCAACAAAACTCAGCCCCCAGAACCATGTCTGTCATCCTGGATTTACAGGGCTGCTAAGCACACAGCAGCAGCCAGGAGGAACAGAGCTAGGAGATGTTTCCTTTGAAATTAAGAACTGTCTTAATTGAACTGAGGGAAAAAAATGTTGCCAACATTTGCATCTCCTCTGCTGGGAAAGGAAGAAGAAACAAGTCTCGAAAGCCAGAGGACAGTGCAGCCAGCTAGATCTGCAGCAAGAAGCACTCTGTTCACCCTGTGAGGCTCTGAGCAGGATGCTGAAGCCTTGCCCCGTGGCACACCAGCGAGCAATATTTATTTGGCTCCGTAGGTTCGCGGCGCATGACTCCAGGCTCTCCAGCTTAACAGTAGCCACTCGGAGATGCCAAGTCTCCTTGTCCAGACTAGCAGGGAGCATGAGGGAACGGGAGAAGAAGGAATAAGAGTTTCTTACTGTTGGTTCCCATGCTGTCGGGGATGGTGGTTGGGGTCAGGGCATTGCGCTGCTGGGGGTTGATGAGCTGGCTGACCGAGGGCAGCTTGTTCATGCTGTTCATTTTGCTGAGTGGTGGAGAGTTGGAGCCGTAGGAGGACTGCGACTGCATGGAGGTCCTGCAAACCAAGGAGATGTTAGGACAGGAGTCACACCAGCTGGTTGTTCAGAGTGTGCACCCAAGGGGCTACGTGGCCAGTGAAATCAGTGACACCATAGGAGCATTACAGATGAAGATCATTGGAGAATGATTCAACAGGAAATTAGAAGTTTCTCAGATATTCTCAGCACTTAAAAAAAGTGAAATACCAAAAAAAAGGAAAGCTTAACTTTTGGTTGAAACTTTTTATTTAAGGAGAAGTGCCTATGAAAGTTTTTCAGTTGAAAAGAATATACCGAAAGCCAGCAAACACCTGCCAAGATTTGAAGAGTATTTTTAAGTTAAACTCTCCTTGTGGTCAAAGACTTTTTCATAAGAACAAGAACATCTCAAACCATCCTAAATACCCTTGAAACCTGACTGCAGAAACAATTTTCAGATTGGGTCACACTTATCACCTTGTTTTTTCCAAAATCCCAAGTTATTCATGTAATCAGGCTGTTCTCAGGTGTATATGTAACAGCCAGAGGCTCTTTGCTCAAGACAGATTCCATGCACTTTAGGGACCAGTGCTGAGATGGTCAGAGCTGCCTGGGATGCCGACAGGCAGCTTCTGCTGGTGTTAAGGCAAACCTGGTATCCAAACCCTGCAGGCCGCTTGCAAAGAGGATCAGGTTCCTACCACCACCTGACAACAGCAGCTAGCCTCCCTCAAGTCCACCCAGCCCCAAACTCCATCCAGCATATTCACGGAGTGGGCCAGAGAGGCTTGCCAGAGCTCCCTGCTGCCCAGCCCCGAGGGTCCCAGCTGCAGTCTCGCCATGTAAGCAATCCAGACTGCCAAGACTGGGCTGCTTCTGAACGGCAGCCCAGCTCCCAGATCGAGTTACGGCTGCGGCATCCCATCTGGAGTGGGGTCTTAATGTGGGATATGCAGAAAATTATCATTAAAGCTGGTCCAACAGCGCAATTGGCACAGCATTGCCATGCCGCAAGGGAGCGGGTTTTTCTCTCTGACACCAGGGGCATTTGTAGGACTGGGCAAAGGTTTGGGAAATGTGGCTGCTTCCCCATGCTTCCCAGGCACAAGTACCCTCAAACCATGGTCACCCTGCAGAGTGGAGGTCGCCCATCACTCATATCACAGTGACCCCATGGTGAATGTCCAAGGGCACATTCTCATCTTACTTCCCATTGGGAAACTTGTTCCCATCTGGGTATAACTGGTTACACCAATTCCTGGGAACTGGCTTTTCTTCTATGCAAATAGAATAATTATTACTCCAAATAAGCAAAGTGTAAAAGGAAAGAAAAGGCTTATTCCTAGGTAATTTATTAAAACCTTCAGTACTCAAGGTCAAGTTCCATACAATTACATTGTCTCCAGCTTCCTGCACTTTCAAGACTTGCAGTGTTGGGTGGAGAAAACGTCTATGCTAACAGGCTAGAGTAGCTAAGGCCCTGAAGAAATGTTACCTAATTACACAATTACAGGAGGTACAGAAGGGTGTGAACTGTCCTTTGGCAGTGAAGATGCAGGACAAGATCCAGCAAACTTCACAGACTCAAGGAAGTGGAAAGCACAAGAAGCTTCACAAATTAATATTAACAATGGCAGCAACTCCCAAGGGGAAGTGAAACCGAGCCATGAAGGTCAGACCCAACTTTTCAGAGTGAAGGGAATGATTCAGATCTGAGGTTTCAATTCCCCAATTATGAAAGTTGAGGCCAGCCATGAAATTCAAGTCAGGCTGACACCACCCTTAGCCTAAGAGGCTTCTGGATTTAGGACCAATGAGTTTTTCTGCTTCACGGATTCAGGCACTTATCTTCAGCTGAAGTTAATACACACCTGAAGAGTCTCTTATGGCAAAATCTGCAAGATCTGCAAGTGAGGAGGTCAATGAACACAGCAAAATTCCAAATCAAACTAACAAAGGCTTCCCAAAAGAGACTGAGTGGCATTGTTTGAGGTCAGTAGTGGGCCTGTCTCTGCCCTCTCTACCACCAACAGTGATCTCAGCAAAGCTAATTAGGACACTAAAAAATACTTCGGGGATAAAAGAAAAACAAAAACCAATCAAACACAAGCCAACCCAAAGCTTTAGAAAACACTTTAGAAAACAAATGCATACTTGAATGTATAGCATAGGGACTCCACTCTTATTCATACTCTTAAGAGTCAAGATTAACACAATCAAGTTCAAGGGAAGAAAACAGAAAACAAAAGCATTTTTCTTTGTACCCACACTAGTTTTCAAGCAAGCTATTCCATCACATGAGCAGATGTTTAAAAGGCCTACAGAAAGCCATCTAGCCAAAGAAAAGTCGCAAGATAAACCAAGATGCAAAATTTTATTGAAAATTAATGTCACATATCAATATAGCAAGAGCCTTAGAAACACAAGAAAATGTTTTTGGTATTAAGCACAAGGACTACATGGTGTTTGAGGATCCATTTAAAATATATTGCTTTTTTTCCTCGATTTTTTAAAACAGATATAAGAATGTCATGCACAGTGATTTCCATTAAAATTGTACTTACTATGTCTCAAGAAAGATTAGAAGTCAGAGCATTAACATTTCTTTGATATCAATGCCAATGAGATGCATTTTAATATCAAGGTATAAGGACTTCAATTAAGAGATTATTATACTTCTTGGAACAGTCTGATACAAAAGGCACTGAGTCACATTCTGCAACTGAGTTCTCTCTCTTCAAGAGGCTATGTAATTATTTAGCAAGTAACATTTGTAGTTATGCAAGCTCATATGAGGGCAATCAGTCTCTCATGCTTCAAGGCATATACTGATCATCTCAAGAGGTCAGGAACTTCCTTCTTCTCCCATATATGAACAAAGTTCAGTTCACAGGCTACCTCGTATAATTCTACGTTTTCCCAGCTCACTGGATACCAGCCCTTCACCAGAGGTAGCAAACTGCTGGGATAGACCAATTACCTGATTGAGCAGATTAGAGTCCTCGTTCACCAGAGGAACACACAGCCATGTAAGCAGCCTTAATGCAAATGACATCAAAGGTTCATTAAATGCAACTGGGCAGCTCAGGCTCAGAGTTTAAGATTTCACCCAAGCCCCTGTGCCTATAGTTTGCTGTCCCTGAAGACCCGGAGCCAGTCAGTGCAGAGACACACAAGGAGAATCAGAGTGTCCAGTTCTGTGTCTGCCCTCCCTTTCAGTAGCCACTTCAAGGACCACATCCCAGGTTCATATGAGGCCAACATGCTCACTGACAACGGTTTTTAAAGCAAGATTTCCCACAGGGCTGCACAACACTGGGGTGTCACCGATGTAGCCTAATAATGGCACACAAGTGACACAAATGATGCTCAGCTGCACTCAGCTGCTTTGAAGGCCCGTGAAGCAGCAGGACCCTAAAAAGCAGAGAGATGCCCTTGCTCCCCACATCCCAAACTGCTGCTGTTCTAAAGCAAACAACAGTGCATCTGGACAATCACACCAGTGGTTGGTAGGCTCGGTACCTCACTGGGAGCATGGAAAGGAGGAGCTCCAACAGTTACTGGGCAGACAGGAACTACAGCACAGGGACAGGGGTGGCAATAATGACTCCCCTTGGATTCCAGGTATGGGAATTTCTCAAGGCAGGCCGTGGATGCAACCTTCTCTCCAGGGAATGGAGCTGTAATACAGGGAGTGGATATACATCAAGTAGTTGACACAGACTGATATGACTGGACTGACTGATAAGGCCCAATTAATCCACTTGGTTATTCCTTAAAAGGAAAAGGTTTACTTTCCTTATGACACAGAGATGGCAAAGAAGCAATGAAAAGACAGCTGGGAAGAAGTTTTCATTTTATCTACACAGGACAGACTACAAAGCAACTCAAATTGCTTTCACCTCCAGGTATCTGATAAAAGAAAAAAAAGAATAGCACCTTCTAATACAACCACCTGATAGTTGGAAAGCAAATCAAGTCACCACTAAGATCAGCTTCACAATCATCTTCCTCTTATAGCCAAGTAGGACAAATCAGAAAGGCTTTCCAGAAAACAAGAGGATCCAAATAATTTAAATTCTTGTTTAGTGGAAGTCTAAGATGTTGTATTGCCCATTACAGCACAAGGGATTTCCTAGAGGCCACACCAAATGATGAACTGGAATCTTCCAGTGCAGGCTGTGGACACCTTCTATCTTCTGGTGGGCTGCTTCCTCAACCTTGCTGGTGGACAGGCCCAGGAGCAGAGCTCTAGATACAGATCAGTATTTCCCTGTCAAAGTATTTCCATATTGCCATCCAGAAGCAGACAAGGCAAAAATCCAGGAATAAACCTTCACTGGAAGAACAGACAACAGTGCCAAGCATAATCCTATGTCTGGGCTGCATTTACAGTTCAGATTCCCACCTCTCACAGGGAAAGGAATCCCACTGCCTTTCTTTACTCAAATAAAAAGGCCCAGAACAATAGTGACCTGCTTTGTGATCTCAAAGAACTTCCTGGAATTTCCAGGGAAGGTAAAGAGGCACTTGATTTTGATTAGCTTTACACAAAGAACAATGGTAGAGGTGCAACTGTATGAAATAGGCACTGCTAGTGTTTAATTAGCTATTATTTATATACTTAATCCAAATTTTGGGGGCTCTTTGCAATCAGCCCTCCTACACAGTGCTATGATAGAGCAAGCCTTGCTAAGACATTGGAGATACCCAGAGATGGGATACGGCTCTCAAAGGAGATGTTAGCACGAGTCATCGCCTGCTCAGATCCCCGCTCTGCCTCCTGGAAGCAGATGATGTGATGTTCAGAGATAAGCATCTTCTCCAACTGCATCAGGCTTTTTCTCCTTGGTGGGTGGCCAGGAGGCCGCTCTGCATTTGGGAGGCACCTTCTCTTCACGTTGCCTAACCAGAGGTTTGTCAGAGCTGCGTATGCATCTGCCCCAAACAAATCCAGCACAGACTGCACTGCAGGGCACACAGGTCCCCAGCAGGATTGACAGAGCCTCCCAAGTTTCTCAGGAGCTGCTGATCACTGGCATTTGCAACTGAGCTCTACTCCCCAGCCACTGTTCCTGGTGTACCTTCAGTAACTTCTTCACATTTCTATTTCTTGCTGCTGTGAACATGGGAGGGTTCCTCAGAAGCAATGCCTGACAGTGTGTGTTGAAGGACCCTTCCCTCCCAGCATCAGGGGCTGCTCTTCATGTAAAGATGTTTGAGCACCTCTCAGTGGGCAAAGTGTCCACCCTCAAATCCCTCCTCCCTCACTGCAAGTATCCACACCCAGTGCCATGCTCAACATGGCCAGGTTAACTCCATGGCATGTCACCTGCCTGTTGATTGTTCTCTTTTGTGACAGTCTGGGCTTGACACAGACCCCTCCTCCCCTCCTAGCCGAGCCCTATATGAATGGCTTTCAGAGACAGAGTTTGACAGAAGCAGTGTGAGAATTTACAAGTCCTTGCTGAGAAAAGGTCTTCTCTGCAGGAATTGCTAAATCCAGATGCACTTCATGGACACAATCAGCAAGACCCTCTGGTTGCAGGGTAAATGGGCAAGGTGGGCATGGCCGAGGACACCTGGCTGAGTCAATTACAACATATGCTGGCACTGCTTTCCTTTGAACTATGAGGCTTGGAGAGAAGGGGCAAAAGATAGGGCTGATGAAAGTGCTAAGGCAACATCTAGTAACTTCTGAACATCTGTAAGGAAAGGGGCAAGCTCCGACCCCTTTTCACAGGTAAGGCACTAGGGAGTTTTGGACACTCCACCTTTTACACTCTGAGCTGCAAAAGGACAGGGACACTGGGCACACATGGATGTCACTGCACTTCAGCCACACAATTCAACTTGTGCAGTTCAGCCCACCACTTGTTTCGAGCCCACAGAGTCAGGAGGAACTCCCTAAATTCAGTAAAGCTGGATCAATGTCAGCAGTGCTGGTGCAAAGATGTACTTTAGATGAGACCCTTTAAGGCTGGAAATAAGTGGAAACAACTCCTGATGCCAAAGTAGAGGGCATTTCTATGGAAAAAGAAAATTGATTTCTTAGCAGTGCCAGTTCATATAATTATTACCTCTCCCTGTCCAGCAGTACAAATAGATCAGCTACTTGCACTATTAGTGCATGACCAGCATTAAAAGAGGCCAAATTGACTATCACAGACCATTTAAACACACATCCTCTGCTTCCGTCCCCCCAGTCCAAGGACATATTTTTTAACTTAAACAAGACAAAAGGCATTTTAAAATTGAGACCTGCTCAGAAAAACCCTGCCAAGTTTCACAAATACAGAAGTAAGAAGAAAGAATACCAACACATTACAAAAACAGGAAAAAAAAAGTTACACCAAGACAGACGACATCGTGGTTCCAGACCTCGCAACGCTAAGGGCTACAGCTAAGAGGTCTGTAGAAGTGTCTGTGGTTTTTGCAAAGTTTGAGTCCCTTCAGAAGTTTACTCTCACTATTCACTCTGCTGCTATCAGGCTGTGTATTTACCCCACTGTTCCTAGTCCTGCCAGCTGGGCAAAGTGACCCTGCCAGCTCGGTTTATGGATATACTGATGGGTTTGGGGGGCTGGAATGTTTTAGGATGGCATCGGTCTGTTTGGGAGGGTCCCTCCTTGAGTCCGTGAGTTCACTCCTGAAGCAGGCCGAAAGGAGACTGTAAAGAAGGAACCAGAGAAAAGAAAAAGATGAATGTACAGGACCCTTTGCCAGCCACCAAGAGAGAAGCAGTCACTTTCCACCTTCATGATCACAGTATGGGCTTTCAAAGAGGGAAAAAGCAGACGTCTTAGCACCTACAGTGAGGGTATGTAACAGGGAGATTTAGGAAGCTGGAAAGCCCCAGGCACAAGCAAGTGATTGGCAAGGAAGGGAAAACAACCAGTTGACAGGGAAATCTGATTCTGTCCTAGTCTCATGGGTACAAACAAAGCCCTGATAATGTTTCCAGTGACAAACATGAGAGGAACAAAAGCATTCACCCAAAGGGGAAAAGGAGTAGCAGCTCCCATTTAGTCCACTTCTAACTACAATCACTTCAAAACCAGAAGCTGGTGCTAGAGAGGGAGAATGGTGCCTATTGGCCATACTGATTACAGCTCAACTACTCCCCTTTGAAAAGCTGAGGGGTCCCTGGGGCCACCAGCTGATGCAGAGGGCACTGTATCCTCAGAGCCCACAAAGCATTTCTACTTGGTTCCTCTCACCTTGGCCATTCTGTAGTGAGAACACTATCCAGGTGCCTGGAGTTCACATGCAAGCACAGCACTACAAAACCAAACCAAATCATGCAAAAATCCACTATTAGCTTTCACACCAAAAGCGAGATTAGCGAGGTGAAGGTATAGGGAATACCCTCCCCACCAGGCCCCTTCCCACAACAGCAAGCACTGGGATCCTTGCAGCCCGCCGCTCAGCTGGAGCACTCCAGGCAGTGGATAGCTCAGTTCTGCCACAGCTCACTTATGAGGTTAATTCCTTCTCATTTGGATAATGAGTTGTGCTGCTCACTAGACTGAAAGGTAGCCAGTGGGCTGGTAGCTGCAGCCCTGCTGATAGGAAAGAAACGTTTGCTGGGGTTCAAGATCCCGCTTGGACATAAGAGCCCTCTTCTTGGTAGCCATTGGAAGACTTTGTGAAAACCCTCCAATCATAGGAGTTGGGCTTGGTGCTCCTTATGAACTTTATGGGTCCCTTCCACCTTGAAATGTTCTGTGATTCTCTGCTGCAGGAAATTGAAATACAGATAGTTCTGAAAACAGTGCTCAGCAGAGTGAAACCCACCACATGAAAAAGTGTTTTCTAGTGAAACCTTAAAGACTGTGCAGGTAACTCTCTGGGAACATTGATGGTAAACGTATTTCACAGCAGGGTTATGAGGAAACATTCCCTCCCCAACAAAGCATGAGCCACCTCTGATATCTCTCACAGCAGTAATCATCTGGCAAGTCTGTGTTTTACACAAATGGTGGCAGACTATGAAAAGGAAGTCTTCTAAATAAACGTGTGCTGCAGTTCAAGCATGGGCTCAAGGATTTGACAGTGAAAAAGGAAGAACAGAAACTGAAAGAAAAAACCCCAACAACTTCCCACCTATGATCATGAAGGTATTTTGGCATAACAGTAAATAAGAGAAAACCATGCACAAAGGAGCAAGCAGAGAGAGGAGATGAGACAGAGAAATATTGTGGTCTGGCACAATGTGGACCATTGCAGTATTTTGGTCATCTAGTGGGACACAAGAATTCTGATTGTCACCACATTTGTCCTTTTTATTCCAGAACAGTCAGACAGCTGCATCTGCTGGCCTGTCAAATGCAATGCTGGTCTGTATGTGCACGAGAGCAATTATACAGTTGGTTTCCAAAATGACATTTATATTTTTAAAACCACCTTTCACCATGATAATCTCAACCTCGCTTCTCCTACTCTTCAAAAAAAGATGAAGCTTTCCATGTTGTAGGAGTGAAAGGGAAAACTCTTTCCACACACCTAGATAGCTTTTCTATGTTAAGCACTGCCCAGAAAAGTAAACTGAAAAATCAAGCAATTCTCCCACCAAGGCTTGATGCTGGAGCACTTGTGGATGCTGCTCCATTTTGAGAAGGAAGAGCCAAAGGCAACTTTCCAGCATTCCAGTCCCACAGAGCCCTGCTGAGACCTACAGCTTCCAACACATTCCACCTTGGTCACAGCATACACACTTTCCCAGCTCCTACTTTTCACATGTGCATCGAACTAAAGGTGAACCAAGACCAAAATTTTGAAGTACATCCCTACATGCAAAGTGAAGGGCCAGAATAGATTCAAAGAATCCCTGAGCTCCTGAGTTTGGCCAGCTTGACAAGGAAGCAGTGGCAAGACTCCTCCCAGCAACCTGCTCACATGCAAGGCTGCTCTTATCCAAACCATTCCCTACAAAGCAGCTGCTCTCCCCATTCTCACATGGAGACCTGAAGCTCCTTTTTTGGGGTGCAATTGCATCTTAAGAGTCTTTTCAGCCTAAACATCCCTTTGCCCTGAACACATTCCTTCAGATCTTAAGTCATACCCTGGATAACTGAGGAAAAAGCACCAAAACCCAAAGTGCACCTAAGAAACTATTGCCTGAACATGCATTTCAGCACAGACGACCCTTCTTGATGGCAGGCTGTCAGCAGAGACAACTGCAGCAGCTCTGGACAAACACTAAAAGTTATTTTTCTCCACACTCCTGGCACCCTTAAAAGCTCTTAATCTTTCGCCTGTGTATCTGAGCACACTCAGCAACTGAGAAAAATGAGTGTATAACTGGACAAGTGCCAGGAGACATGCCAAAAGAAGTTTCATTAAATTAAATGGCTGGACTTCTATATGCTGGTCTTAAAGGTAACACAAATACCAACCTCATTTGCCAGGAACCCATCCTACTGATATAGAAAGAATGAAAACAGTAATTATGGCAAAGCCAACTGTCAGCACCAAGGGAAAGCTGTCATCTGCTGCTGTCCATTTTTGCTTACAAAACCATTTCTCAGCTGAAATGGCTGCGGTTCAGGTGAGGCTTTGAAGACAGGCAGCAGAGCACACAAAGGCCACAATGCCTAGGAGCTAGTAAATACAAGCTATAGTATATACAAACAGTGCAGATGACTGATAAAAGTAAATAGTAATAATAATGAGATTTTTAAGTGCCCCAAAAAAGAGTCCAGAGCCCCAGGATGCTCCAGACATTTTAGCAGAAGGTTTTTTTCACACCTCCAACAAGACTCCAGCTGACACTAAAAACACACAGGTTGAAATGTGAACACATGCAGAGATCTGGCAGAAAGCTGTGGTATTGCAGAAGTCCTGAGACAAGGCCAAGGCACTGAAATAAATCCCTACAGGCTCAAGTGGGACTTATGTGGTGCCTTGGCCCCATGCTAACCTCTGCAGAGGAATGAGTTATACCCACAGCCTCCTGACGCGAGAGCTTCCCAGCAGGAACACGCGAGATCCGAAGCACTACCGCTGGCAGCCACCTACAGCCCAGGGGGCTATTTTCTGTCACCCGAGACAGCAGGTGAAGCAATGCCCATGAATGACACCGCTTATGGCCCATCTGGGAAGCCATTCTCTGCCCAAGCCTCTGTCACTGCAAAGCTTTGGGAATCCAGACACCTATTTGGCCCTTCTTTTCCCCATCCTCCTTGCACTTATAGCACCCAAAGCAACCCCAGAGCAGCCCTGTCAGCTGAGTTCAGAGAGGATGGAAGATTTCTCATGAGCAATGTGAAGAGGCAGCTGCCAAAGTGCAGTTTTTGACAACATTTTAAAAGCGTGTATAGAATCTTCCTCTGAAGTGCCCACTGGCCACAAAGGAAATCTTATGTGTTTCAACCTTGCTCTCCACTTTCAGCTGCCTGTTATATAGCTGAACAACCTGAAGTATTGTTGTGCTACTGAGACACTAGCCCTCCAATGCACCCCCACTGCAGTGGGGTCCAAGCACTTGGCTGAGCTGGTGCTCACAGTCCCAGCTCTACATACTCTTAGCAAGATGCTCAGATGGATACGCTGGAGAAGGCACGGAGATGGTTTCATTTTTGCTGCCATTCCCATGGAGAAATGAGAGAGGAGTGCACCCAGCCTGTGCTCCCCAGCTGAGATGGGCACACGCAGCAGGTTTGTGACCACAGGCTGTCAATGGCTCTGCCTCGCTGTGCTGTGCCTTGGGCTCTGGCTGGAGGTCAGAAACAAGTCACTGAGCCCATCCTCAATTCACCCTCTGAGGCCAAAAGTTGAAATATGTGGGATGAAAGACTAGAGAGGGACCTTGCAAGCAGTCAGGACGTGCACTTGGGGAAGGAGGACTGCTTTGTCCCATTGCTTGGCCCTCATCTGAGCACCATGTCCCTGTGAACAACTGTGCAGAAGCCTTCTGTGTCTCTCTCCTCTCTCCCCCTTCCCCACTGTCCCCACTGCACTGACAGTGCAAGCACACTGGTACTCACTGCTTCTGGAGCAAGTGCTGGTGCTGCTGCTGCTGCTGCTGCCGGTAGGTCTCAATCGTGTGCTGGGGAAGGTACTGCATCAGCTCCAGGGACTCTTTGATCTTCAGCAGCATTTCATACGTCTCCCGTCCCCTCACCTGGATCATGGGAAAAAGAAGGGGGGTTGGGGGGAAAAAAAAGCTTTAAAGGACTGCATCTTTAGCCCTTAGTGTAGTTACCTTAGAGAGTTTTAGATAAAGTCAAGTAAACAACCAGAGAAGGATGCAAATACTCTGTTTATGCTCACACAATAAAACTGCTAAGTCTTGTTCTAGAGGTGCAGCACATAATGCTGAAGAGTGATAATCTCACACTGAAGGCTGATGAACAGCTTGGGGTTGTCATATGGCTCAATGTGAATCCATGCCAGCCAAAAGCAACATTCTGATCCAACCTATTTAGACAGAAAATGTCTTTACTTGCCTCAGATGTAAGCAGATCTGGTGCTGAATCTTACACGCCAAAAGATAGCGCTTGAATTTGGGAGCTGGCTTTGGCTCCCCCTTCTCCTCCAAGCACATCATGGTTTCTGATCTATCCCGCTATACATGGCTCATGGGGAAGGAGCTAAATGGGCAATTAGAGACATTTCTCGCCCTTTCTGAGCCCACACTTAATACAGCACACTTCACTCCTATCACTGCATTACAATGGCAACACACGTAAAAGCCACAGAAGCATCCACCTGTCAGTAAGACAACAACCAGCATTTCTAGAGAAAGGTCATGTGCCACAGACCCAGAAATGATGGAGGAGGAAACATAGTTAGATCTCAAAGACAATGTTTCCACCAGACAGATCCCTTAGGATAGTCTCATATGCCTTGCATAAGCCATTCTTAGCACCTAGTGGGATTTTTAATATTTTTATTTGGAATGTGTATTTAAAATAGGTAGCTCACGGGATTAAAGAAAATAAAAATTATTCTTTCACACCCCAACCCCATCCTCAGTTCTCTCTGAAGTCTAGATGAGCCTCAAGTCACCATCGAAGATACTAAACATAGAGCAAATACAAAGATAGGGACAACTCACTGGCAAGTATAAGAGCTCATCATCTGGGGAACGCCTTTTTTTGATAGATGTCATCTGTATGCCGTGAGTTCCTTGTCGAAAAGCTGGAAGAGAAACCCCGAAGGCATCCCATTAAAAAAAAGAAAAGGGGGGAGAGGGAAGGGAGGAGCAGAAAAAGAAGAAAAAGGCAAAAAGAGAGATACAAAAGAGATATGAAGTGCATGGCCAGCTCAGATCTGTAGTGCTCTGAGGGGATCTCTGCCTGAGGCACTCCTGAACTGTCCTTGCAGCTCCTGGCTCCTTAAGGGAGACACAACTGCAGATGCTGGCTGGCCATGTCACTTGGGGAAACACATCAGCCAAGGAGCGCTGGATATATGACAAAACCCTTGCAAGCCACACTTAGAACAAGCACTGGCTCTTTACAGGAAAGTTGCAGAAAGTTTTGGTATTACAGGGCTCACACGCTGTTGGTGAATCAATGATCCACGAAGGTGAGACCAGGGGCAGAGAGCAGAACTCACTCAGAAAACAAAGCCTCACTCCAGTCTGCCTCCCGTCATAACCTGTGCCCTGCTGTTCAGCCTGCTGCCCTCACTGAGTACAGGGGAAACCAAAGGTGGATTTCCACATCCTGCAGGTCCAGTGAGTACTTGGCTCTCTTTAGAGAGAGGCCGCTTGCCAGGGTGTCTCTGATGCACAGCAAAGTTCGTGTGCAGCCTCAGCCTAGATCCCTGTGGCTGGAAGACACCTGCCACAGCACAGAACACGGGCTAGATGAAGCAGAGAATAAGAGCAGGGCTCCAAACAGGCAGTGAAGGTTCAAAAGGTTGGAGTCCCAGCCATACAATTGGAAGGAGGCAAATAAACACCCCCTCCACCCACCACTGGCAGGGCTAATCTAACACCTGCAGCGCTGCAAGGGAGCCCGCAGACCCAGACTGCCAGACACTGCTTTGTGAACACCAGCTCATTTTTTAGGCTGATTCACCCTGGGAGAAGAGACGTCTAACACCCTCCTGCCTCCAAGCCCATGCACAGCACCACTCTATCCCCACGGCACAAGCACCCAGTGACAGCCCAATCTGCGATCTGCCCAGCTCTGCCAGCTACTTACGGCGCTTCGTACCATCACCATTCTTTGTGCTGTCAGACACTTGCTGCTTGCGGATGCTGTCCTCGTCTGCCTTGCGGTCTCTGCCTGGGCAAGCACAAATACGGGCTTCGAAACATCGGCGGCCCAAGACTTGCCCACTGGGAAGAGAGGTGAGGAGAAACGTCAGCCGGCATCTTGGATACAGGCCAGCAGCTCCCCTCAACTTTGTACCACACTGCGCACCTCCCATTTCCCAATCCTGATTTCCTGGGTGCTGGGCAACTCCCACCTGCAAACATCTCAAAAACATCCTATAGCCCCTTGAATGAAGCTGTTCCTAAGGATATGGAATGCTGCCCTTAGTGGAAGAGGAGCCAGAAGGGTTACACTCGTGATGCACAACTTACTCTCTGGTTTCCAGGGTCACAATGATGAGGATCGGGCGGCGGTTCATCCCTCCAACGCAGCTGCTGTTGCACATGAAGTTGTACAAGACTGTGGTGAACTCAGTACCAACCTGGATGAGACAAAGGTGATGAGCAGAAGAGATGGTGGATGGAAAGCTCAGCTTTTTCCAAGCTCTCCTCTTGTATTTCCCAAGCTGGGCTGCAATAGGACCAGCATGAAATAGGCCCCCACTACAAAACTTCCTTAAAAGAAATTAAGAACCCCTGCTCTCAAGGGATAAAGAAGGTGTTTCACAGCTCATTTTTGACAAAAAGGAAGGAGGGATTCATTGTGAAAGCCCAAGATCCCAACTCCTTTGGCTAAGGTTACAGCCCTGACCTCTTTGTGTGCCAGGATGCCACCAGCCCAAGCTCACAACATACCTGGGGTGGCTCGTAGGGGACCAGCACACTCTGCCTCCCGGTGATGGGGTCTTCTACATACTGGGCATGGCTGTTCCCTTCCACTCTGATCAGGTGGCTGGGAGGTGCAATCTGCCCTGCAAGGGCAAAGAGAGAAAAAACAAGAGACACTGTTCAGCGAAGCAAGGCCATACACAGGGTGGCAAGATCTGCCATCACGGGAGATGCACGTGGCCCCACAGGTCTATCAGAGCACACACAGGTGCCTCCCAGCCCTTAAAGCATCCCTTCCCAAAATCCCTGCTGCCAGACACCAAAGGCAACGAAGGCTTTCTCAAGCTCACTCTGGACACCTATGGCTAAACTTGAACCACAGCTTCCCAAGATCCCACACTGAGCCCAAATGTGAACTGAGTGGCAGCTCACAGCAGCTCTTCCAGCAGGTAACTCCTGCTGGATTTTCACACCAGCTGAAAGCCTTTATTTTCCTCCCTCTAATGCATATACAAAGCAAATTCCTTCAAGTCTCAATTCCTACTCTTTTTCCTATCAATTGCTAGCCCTCTTCTGCTCCCTTCCATCAGTCTTGATCCTAAAAAAAAAAGATTCAAGTAGCAAGAGAAAAATGCATTTAATTAATAGTCAGCTTGAGAAATCATGCTTGCTTACAGCAGCAGCAGAAGGGAACATGATCTTCTTGGTTCCTAGGCCACTCTCCAATAATTAAAAGCTTCCTTTCTGCAAATTTTCTTCAGTGTTTCTACAACATACAACTAAATTCTGAGGAGAGCAGCCTGCTATGGGTTCATATCAAAAAATTGTTTTGTGTATTAACTGTTCATTTCTTACTCAAAATACAGCCTATTTCTAAAGAAATAATTACTTCAGAATAAGATTTTTAGCGTTTTTTTTCTTTCTTAAAACTCCATTATTGAATGGCATAAACCCTCAATAAATCCAGTTCTGTCAGAAAAGCACTTTTTAATATAAAAACCTGTTCTGAAGAACTGTCTCACTCCACTCTGATTTTACACTCCCATGTCCTTGCTTATTTTTGGGGCTTGTCTAGCTGGCTGTACTGTAACCAGCAATGGGATCCAGGCTCCTAAGACATCCTGCTAACTGACACCAACCGGGTTTTTTTACAGTAGGAGATAAATAATGTACGTAGAATAAAACAGATGCTCATCTGAACTTAGGTGAACTTAAGTGGCCAAGGCAAAATGGAACCCAGCCCGTGAGCTTGCAGAAAATCAAAGGACATTTTAAAAACAGCTGCTACTTCACTAACATGAGGAGAAGCAAGTAAAGGATTAAAACATTAATACTGAACTTAGAGTGTTAAATGTAGAAGAAGCTTGCCTACAGTTGATGCTGGCACTTAGCATTACCCTGCCAGAGATAAACAGCCCCTCCGTCTTTGAGGCGTGGATTAAGGACTGGAGATGATATTGCATCCTGTTATTAGATCCCTGTCCCAGCAACATGGAAGCTCATTCCTGAGCACAAGAACAGCTGCTTCTCATTGCAGGAGCAAAAGCAGAGCAGAGAAAGGCTGCCAGAGGGGCACTGCCTGCCATGGGGACAGACATCCATCCAACCTGGGCAGGCGTGAGGTTTATTTCAGTACTTTCCTCCCAAGGACATGCTTGCACAGGGACAGCTAAAGCACTGCATGACACTTCCTGCCAAGCACGGGAAATACAAAGCTGCACAAGGTGTCGCAGGGAGGTCTGCTTCCAGAAGGTTTGCTCTGAAGCTGCTGTCACATCCCTCAGCGGCCACTCATCAGCCAAGCAGCTCTGGAGAGGGACTGCCAGCGTAGCACTGCCCTCCTTACCCTCGTTGAACTCCCGGCTCAGCTCGTGGTTCGGGCAGCGTTTGACCACTTCGGTGACGTGTTCAGCTTTCTTGTAGACTGGCATAGCCCTGATGACAGCTCCCTGGGGTGGTGGGGTCATCACTTTGATCTGGATGGGACACGTCTTGGCGATCTGGCAGTACAGCTTTTTCAGTTCGGTGGAATACTGCATAGGGAGACCAAGAGAGAGTCAGAAGTTCAGCTAGGGATGAGGGCACACCAGGAACATGGAGATGGCTTTGCACACATAACTGAAAGCACCAGCCACTGCCTGTGCACTGCATTTGTTTGCACAACAGCCACGCTTCCAGAAAAGTGACAAAACTCCTAGATCTTTACCTGCTGTAAAATGGCACAGCATAAATCTGCATCCTAGCTTTCCCAAAGGCAAAAATCTTCAGATAAAGAGCACTTCATTTACTCGAACAAATAAAGCCTTTATTTCTCTTGGGCACACACTCCCTTCTTGCAAGGGACACCCATTACCCACCTAACAAAACAGATGCTATTCTTTTCACAGCATCCTGTAATCCTGGAAGCACTCAAAACCACAAAGTGTTTCATCCTGTTTTCTAAGAAGCCCTCCTACTCTTGCAGAGGGATTAAATAAAAACATGAACCTTGGAACTGAACAGTACTTGAAAACCACGCCCTGATCAATTTGGGAGCTGTACCAAATCTGACATTTCAGTCATCTTTTAAAACCATCTCCTACATCTACCAAGCATCTCTGTAGTAATCTCCTCACTTCTAAACTCAAAGCATTACATCCAAAAATGAAGTAAAAAAAATTAGTATTTTTTTTCAAAGGTCAGAAGAGTTGAACAGCACAAAAACCAGGTCCATAGTGAGACCTAGAGCATAACCCAGTAGCTGGCTCCAAAAGGGAGGCTGTGACCATGCAAGGAACACCTGGAACAGAGCAAGATACTCTTATTCACTGTGCTAATTTGGAGCATATTAGATTTCTCTTAAGATATTCCCCACTAAAACAGTAAACTGATGCAGCATTTTCCTGGAGGGTGTTCACATCTGGAAACTTTTACTCAGCAAAACATCAGGGCTGAAGTTGGTGGTTTCTTTTCAAAACCCCTCTGAAATAAAGGCATCTGCTTAGCAGGGAGGACAGCAAGCAAAGTTCCAAGTGGTTCAGTACTGCACAACCTAAATCCATTTTCCTGGATGTCTCCCATGAAGGAGGCTCTCCAGTCTCCCCTGCTGTACAAGCCTGTTCCAAAATATAGCAGATTTTTCAGTACCCCACTCCAGAGGCATTCAGTTTTCTCACGGTATTCAGACATTCATGAGTGCAGAGCTCTCCCTGTAACTCTAACAACGTAACCCACAGGAATTGCTGGCATTTCCCCATCTCCATGTCCTCAGTTCTTGCAGACAAAGGAAAGTGAAAGCCCCAAGGTGGTTGTTTCCTCACAAAAAAAGGTCTCTAGCAGCCATGGGCCAACACAGACCCGCTCCCAGCTGTTTAAACAGAGCAGTGACAGGTTCATACTGGCCAAGAGCACCCTGTGGCCACGGACCCCACTGGGACAGGGAGAGCCAGCACGTGCACGGGTGTGTGGCAGAGGATGCAGCAGGAAAAGAATTAGCTGGTGATATTCAGGGATTATTTGCATTTCAAAGCATACACACTGCTAACATAGGAAAAACCAAACTCACGAGAGACACTGGGTAGGAGAGAGGGATTAAACATAAGCCAAGCCAGTCCTTTCCCTCCTCACTCAACACCATCCTGCCATGCGGCAGAGAAGATGCTACAGGTATTTAAGCTACGAAAAAAGATTTCTTTAAAATGCAAAGGCCAAATTGTGCAATGTATTTTATGTGCCTGCAGGCTAGAGATTAAACCCACAAAGGATTTACCCAGCCCGCGGAAACGGGGAACACGCCAAACAATTACAAAAAAAAAAGTTGCGAAACAGATCTAGATGGTGATTTATATCGTACATCTTTTAAACCTGAAATTCCTTATTGTTTTTTAATTAAAAAGCAATTCCTTACTGAAGGTAAGAGTGAGCTCACCGTGTTGTCTTTTCATCTCAAGAGGTAGAAAAGAATCACTTATATTTAAAAAGGAAGAAAACCTGTAAAGCTTTGTTTCCTTCAACACATCAGTTTGCTCATAGCATTGTGAAGGTTTCAAGGACAGAAAGCCTCAAAAATCTCAAAAAGCCAGCTAATCACTTGGATGCCTTAACATCACTGAAGCATAAAGAAATTGGGCACCCAAAGGTGATGGGCTGAAATGCAAGCATAAAATATGGAAGAGCAGTGGTGCACAGAGGGCACAGAACATGCCAGGAGCCAACGTGTCCAGTGCCTGCAGGCATCCGGAGAATTGAACAAATGGAAGGGGATACACACCCCCTCGGTCACTGATCAGGGCTCACGGTGCTGACTGTAATTTTACATATAATATCTTCAAAGACAGAAAGCTGGGGTTACAAGAAAGGGGGAAAATAAAAATCACTGCTTTCAGAAGGACTGAGAGGTACTCAACACCAGCACAAATACTGGGGCTCCTGATCAAACAGCACAGCCCCTCTGCCAACAGAGAAAGGGATCTGCTCCTCATCCACCCGTTGCCACCCCAACTATTGGAGCCCTTTGGCTACAACCAGCAAGGAAGGCATTGGACCCACAGCTGAAATTCACAGAAAGCAAACAGCCAAGAGCTAACGGGTTTTGATGAATGAGCCTATTCAACAACGAAACACAGGGCAGACTCAAGAGCTGCAGGTTCCGGTCAACAACTTGAATGTGGCATGTCAGAAAAGGAGCGTAACCAGGAGCCCACCTCTGCCTCGGGACATAGGACATGGGAAGATTGCCTAGCAGAGGCAAAAGAGGCAGCAGGGGGCTGAGCTGCCTTTTTGTCACTTGATTGCAAGAAGAGTCCAAGCCTCACAGGCACTGCACAGGGCTTGAGGACGCGGCGTAGAGCCATGATTTCACATCTACCCCAGGCACAGCCGCCCGCGAACGTGTAATCACTGAAGGGACGGTCATTCAACACCAGTGTAAATCTGTCCACGGGGTACCTGCTGTCAGGCAGAGAGGGGCTCGAGTTTCCCACCCCGCCAACTTTGCTGCAACCAGGGGTAACCTGATGCACAGCCATTTATTGGCGTAAATAGATGCCAACAACTAGGTCATGGTGACTTCGTCCTGGATCAGTGCTAATCGCTATATCCCCAGAGCAAGACAGGATATTGTATATAGATTTCAAAGCAAAGGCGCTTCAGAAAGAAAACCCGAGGCGGGAGCTGTCTGTGCATTCAGATGGTGCCTGCAAGCAAGGATCACCCTCTTGGCACAGGTGCTGCTCTTCAGTGGTCCCAAACCACCCCACCCTGCAGGAGGTGACAGTCCCCCTGCCCACCATTTTGCTGTGAACTGACACTCACTGTATGAGGGGTAAGACCATGAGCAATTCCCAGAAATCCAAAGCATGACTGTTAATCAACACACTTGAGCAGGAAAATGAAATTAATCAGGAGTACAAATATAAAAAATGAGCTTGACCCAACAAACAAGTCTATCAGTTAACAAGATGACAATAGCCATTATCCAGCAGTAAGAACAAAGGTTGTGCCAACAGCCTGAGGAGTGCAAACACCACTTCCACCAGAGTACAGACCTGAAAGCCATTTAAAACAAAAGAACTGAGCCTGGAAACGTGTTATCTGCTCAAGAGGGAGAGGAAGGAGCTTTGGCTCAGACTTTTCTTTGGAGTTCGACTGCTGCCTGTCATGAATTTAGCTTTTTGCTTAATAATACATTTTAAAAGGAAAGACGAAAACATTCCAGTGCCTGCAGCTCTGCTCTCCCCACCTGCCTGTGCAGACATACTGTATTACCCACTCTTGGCACCCTGGCTGGTAATTCAGTATCACAATACACACGCCAGCTACCATCAGGCAACACCTGTCTGATTTCTCAGTAAGCCCCTTCTACAGAAAGTGTGTCAACAAAGGGTTGGAAGGCAAAAGCAAAACACTTTTCGACTCTCAAATGGAGAATTTTTGCTAGGAAGGACTGAAGTGTCCTGGGAGTAAGTGCTCAATGCAATACAAGCCACAATGGCTTTTCACTGAGCATTCAATTCCTCTGCAAAACTCTGATGCAGTGAAATCCCCTAAACACTACTTTTGAAATCTACCTCTAATATCTGTTTTACCATCTGATCTAGCAGAGGGATTATGGCTCCTAAATCTTTAAAAGGAGTGGGGTTCAGTCAGCTCTACAAATGCTGACGGGATGTCAGCTTGAAGGTGATCCCAGAGGTTGGCTTAAGGCATTACAGCTCTCCGAGCCCCTCCTGCTCAGATCAACAGGTCTTTCAAATCTTTTGCAAACTTCTTTCAAGAAGTCATGTTTTAGTTCAACCCAGTTAACTAGATTCATTTTACTTGATGTTTTCAAAGCTGTCAGTCAGCTATGCTTTCTCCCCTATCAAGCTAACTCCCTAAAAAGGGAAAAACAAGAACAGGTTAGAAGAGTGGGAATGCAATAGTTACCTGCACCAGAGTATTCACAGGTGAAAACAAGGAGAGTCACAAAGAAATAGAAAATAATTTGAATATGTTTTAATTATTTAGGAGAAAGAAAGGCAGTGGGAAGGAAGGAAGCTACCGACTAAGAATAAAAATTGAAATTTACCCAAGCACCTTAAATATTTTTGGTGCACTAGACCATGATTTAACATCTTCGTTTACAAAAAAATGAGAACTGGGAGCATGTGGGGACACATCAGGAACACACGTGTGCATATGCACACACACTCTTCAGAACCAATTTGTATCCTGGATATTCCTGTACCAGGAGTGCTGCACACATGGGCACCTCCTTCCAGACTTCACCTTCAGCTCAGCATAACCTAAACCCCAAGGCTTGTGAGCTGACTTGTTGCAGCTTCGGTCTGAAGTCCTCTATCTCACCAGGCTCCAGAGAAAAGTGGACAGCTTGCTGCCAGTGGGCATAGCCGGCATTCAAAACCACGGGCACGGCCGGCAGGTCCAGTGATACAGATCCACCACGTGTGGCAACAACCCCCAGCCTCAGAGCCCAGAGAGACACGCCTGTGAGCATCCCCCATCTGCAAGGGAAGCCATCGTGCGATGCCCGGGAGCATGGGAGCGGGAGGGGATGCTGATGCGGCCCCACCAGTGCTTTGCAGGCATTTACCAAATTTCTCCACCCCGGGGCAAAGGAAAAACCATGTCACACTCTCTTCCCTCTTGAGGAAGGGCAGTGAATCACCCAAGGGCGTCCGCCTTTGCAAAGACTTAAACTTCATTTTCCCCTGAGGCTCCTCTGCCCCCTCCTCGTCCCCGCCGCCTCGCCAGGCGCTCAGGAACGGTGCTGACGAGCTATTTAAATCCTTCCTCCGAGCGCTTTTCCCCGGGAGCCGCAGCCAAAGGCCGCCTGTTGCCACCTGTCAGTCGCGGGGATTAATTACCTGCGCCGGGCGGGGAGCGGCACATTCCTGCCGGCCTCGCCC
>VWZW01002522.1:20347-103661 GCA_013397115.1 Edolisoma coerulescens | reverse complement strand
GGCTGCCGCGGGGCAGGCGGCACTCCCAGCGCCGGCAGCTGCTGCTGCGCCTTGGAAACCGTACCGAAAAAAATAAATATACGGGTGCGTGTGTGTGTTGACCTGCTTAGGTAAACGGGGAAGGGGAGGGGTGGCAGGGAGGAGAGCGGAGAAACGTAGCCTGCGGACAGGGATTCAGGGGCCGCTGCCCGGTGCGCCGGGTCCCGCTGCGGAGCCGCTCCCCGGCCGCGGGCACCGCGGGGCGCAGCCGCTGAGCTCCTGCGCTGTGCCATCGCAGGGGAACGAGGGGGAGAAAAGCAGCTCTTCCCCTCCGGCAGAGGCACAGCCATCCCCTCGCCTTGGCAGGCTGGCAGCTCTGCGTTCCCCCTTCCCGCAGGAGCTCCTGCGGATCCCCGTGAGCAGCACTCTAGCCGGGTCCCCCTCCACCGCCTGCAAACACACCCCGACTCGGGGGACGGGATGAGAAGGGGACGTGCACAAGTGGCCATAGTATAGGAGATCCCCTGAAAGTCCCCAAAATACTGAATTGAGAGCATCTGCCAGATTCTCACATCTTTAAGATAATGACATAATTTCCTCATGTGACAATATTCAGCATCTCGCTTGATGCTCCCCAGAGGTTTCAATTCAAAACTGCCTCGATCAGGATGTATCATCTCTACCTAACACTGTCGGCAAAGCCACGATAATAACAGAAATAACACTGATAATTTCCCATACTTCCTTTGCACCGTGAAACTGTTGTAAATGTGAAAACTTTACATATGAGGGCTTTTACATTTCAGTTTCACATCTACAGACTTACTTCATCAACAAATGAAGACCTCTTGAGGTTCAGCTTGAAAACCATTTTAAAAACAAACAACAACAAAAGAATCAAATGAAAAGTATCCTGTTTTAAGAGGAAAAAACCTCCAATGGAAAACTTTGGAGGCAAGCTTTACACATTTTTTGATACAAAGTGATGGGTGTAAAGGAAGGCTTTACTATTTGGTTTTGTGAGTTAAGTTCTCTTCCTTTGCCAGTCTATTATTTAAATCTTTTTAAAATTAATTTATTTAAAACCCAAAATCATAAGACTCCTGCAGTCAAATGGCCTTAGCTTGTGCAGCCAGCTGACACACTGCTTGTGTACTGTGTCTAGTTTCTCTGCCAGTTTCTAAACTGGAACTTTAGCAGTAGCAAGCAAGTTTCAGATGCTAACAATGTCTAGTAATTTACATTTCTGATAGATTGCTTTGCATCAGGAATTCTGTGCGGTAAAAGTATGAAATGAGAGCAAATCTGCTGAAAGGCAAAGCTGATCCAATTCTAAACATCTCCCCCTGATATCTCTGCCTCTCAGTGACTTCTCTACTATGAATGCACAACAAATAAGCAACCTGTTTGCCTACCACAGAAAATATAACATTAGGAAACACACACTGTAGTAGGTTCACCCTCATTCTACCCAAACTCACCTAGAGGCTATGATGTGCTAAATTCCAGCAGAGTAGTGAGGAGTGATCAAAGTATAAAACATTACTTAAAATTGGATTTGGAAAACATCCACTTCAATTATTAAGCATTAATTAGTAAGCCAACACAATTCAACAACAAAATTTTTAATCATTGCAGTGACTGCCAAAGCAGCTTTGTGAATAACTCCATTGCATTTCTTCTGTCCTTCCACAGCTCCGTTACTCTCAAAGACACGTGGTTGTCTTTGTCACATCCTCCTAGCAGGAGGGTAACCCACTGCTAACAAAGCACTACACTGGAGTTACAAATATTTGCATCTCTATAAAATACACATACCTGCTTGCAGGTAATGCAAGTGAGTGGACAGTACACACATGACCACATGTTTGCCTACACGAAAGAAACTTGATTGTATGACCTCAAGCAGCTAAACACTGCAACAGTGACATAACCAGCAATAGTCCTTCCAGGCAATTCTACTCATTACACCAGAATGTATACTCCAATGCTGCAGGCAAAAGCCTCCAGGACTTGATTTAGCAAAAAAATCTTCAGCATATGCTTAACTTTTGGCAGCACTGTTAACCACCGCCTGCTCAAGTCAGTGTGCCTCTGTGTAAGGGAATTTGCGAAGTCAAACCTGAATTTAAAGATCTGATTCAACCTGTATTTTAAAGGAAATCAGATTTCTGTTATGAAGGGCTCCAGAAACGAACTGAAAAGAACATATTCAGGCGCCCAACAGCAAACCCACACCACGTACTGCTCCTGACTCACATGCCTTGGCCTCTGATACTGAGCACCAGAACCTGTTCTGCTCATGGACTGCTTTAAGTGAAGTCCAGGTTGGCCACATCAAACTTCCTCCTATCTTGGTGTGGGGGCTTACACTTTCTTACAGTCATCTGTCCCAGGCTCAGCCAAAGAGGAAAGCTGCTGTGTGTTTCCTGTTAGCCTCTCAGATCTCACTTATTTCCAGTTCGCATGTTGCGGCATGCTCCATCCTACCAGCCAAACTCCAAAATCTCTAATCAGCTAGAGGAAAAATTGTCTGGAATAACCAGACACCAACTTTTAGTGCATTTCCCCGTCACTTTTGTCCCCTGCTGAAAGTCAAAGGGTGATGAACTCAAGCTTGAGGGAAGAAGCAGAGAAGCACACAAAGATTGCTTGATTAAGACAAAGTAAATGGCAAAGCAAAAATCCCAAAGCTCTCCAAAATATGTCTGCTCCCACCAATTTTAACCTGGTTTCAAAAACATGAGTCAGCACTAAAAGTCCCAGACAAGCAGGTCAAATCTAGCAGCCTCATAGACAGTAGATAGAGGCTTTGGGTCCTCTGCAATTTGGGATACAGCCACAGGTTCAGGTAGCTCCACATGAGCTAAAGATGAAGGGGAAGAAGCAGGGTACAAGGAAATGCCCAATGTAAGACCTAAGTACAAAACTCCTTTTAGTTCCTTCATCTGCAAATAAGGGGATTTCATTAATAACTCAGAGGAAAGTGAATGAGTCACTAGTACAGTATCTGTTACAGCAGAGGAAAGCCAAGCTGGACAAGAGAACACATTAAAAAAACAAACCAAACAACACAACAAAGTTGGTCTGGCAATGTAGTCTTTTCAATCAGCAACATCCTAAGCCTGCACATTAGGGACAGAGTCAGTCCCAGAACTATCAGGCACTCTGCCACAGACTGCACCAGCCATTCAACACCCTGGGAAGCAGGACACTTTGCTAGATGGTGACAGACTTCCACTCAAATTCTGGCTCATGCCAAAGGACTGGCCTACTTGTAAAATATCACAGGGTCAGCATGTTGCAAGGGTAAGAGTATTTACATCAAATACTGGCCCATCTTCCTGGCTGGGGCATGGACAGGCTCACAGGAGATGCAAACCAGTCTTTGCACGTTCATTCTGATAGAGGAAAAAAAGTTCAAGCAATTCAAAACTAAAACAAGGTTTAATGTCTTGTGACCTCTCATACTAAACACCTCTGCCCAGATACATTTTCTATCCTGTTCATTCTTTCTTGACCTAGGGTTCACATTCTATGGACTCTACAAAAAGGCCAAATAATCCCTGAAGAACTTCACATACAAATTATTTGTATTTTTTTCCCTGCCTTCCTACAGTGCTATTGCTGTTGTGCTGTGACCAAGTGCAGGACTGCCCCTGACTGTTTCTGGAGTGGGGAACTGGCCAATGCACCCCATGCAGCAGGGCTAGTAGCTAACTGGGAAGCCAAGGGGCTCAGCTGTGTACTGGAATAAAACAAGGGGCCACCAACCAAGTCAGTCAATGAATACTCTTCTGGATGCGTGCTCTGGACAAAGACTGAATGGCTCAGATGGAAAAAGGTGATCCCCTTTCTCCTACTCACTTGGCTTCCCCTCCCATTTATTCCACCTGAGGGAAGGTGCAGATACCTCTCCACTTCATCCTTCTAATAGACTATTAATCACACCTATGGGAGGCGATGGAAGGAAAGACACAAAGTATTAAATCTGACAGGCTCTCAAAGTGGCAGTGCCAGTGAAATGCATCATTAAGGTGAGTAATTTTCCTGTTTACTTCATAGGCTCTGAGCCCCCCCGCTCCTTCCTCCATGCCTAGATGTGGGCAGGACCCATCAAGGCAAAGCTTTGGAAGCAAGCAGCAGCGTCCCCAATTTCTACATAAACGCTGCAGGCCAAAGAGCAAAGGCAAGTTCCAACGGAGTCCTTGACAGTAATCAAGCACTGCGGCGCCTCTGGTCTTGTCTTGTGCATACCTTGCAAGTAGCATCATGTCTTCCCAGGGAGATTTCACTGGCACAGCACACAAGCGCCTTGTTCCTTGGCTTCTACCTTAGAAAGTCCTGAAAACACACACACACGCCCCTGCTTTTCTGCTCCAAGGGAGACCATTTCCCTCTAAATCTTCAGTGTACTGTTAGAAGCCCTTTCAGAACAGATTTATGAATTTGCCAGAAATCTCTTTTGTTCCTGTGCAGAAAGGTTAGTGCCAGACCCTTGCCAAAATGGCATTGAGTCTTCTCTGTTAACATCCAGGAAACTATCCTGAGTCAGATCTTATTACATTTGAAACAAAGTGCAAGTACCAGCAAGTCTCTTCCATGATAACAGCCAGGGCCTGTCCCATTTCCTGATCACATTACGCTCAATTTCCAGAATTACATCTATGCAAATATTGTTCTCCTGCTTGCCGAGCATTTCATTGATAATTAAAATGAAAAGCCAACAAAGCTTTTCTGGGCAGGATGGTGAGCGAGGCAACAAACACACAGACACCAAGCAGGGACAAACCTTCTTCTGTATGAAGAGCACCAGAAAAGGTCCCTCTCCTCCTCCCAGACAATAGAGAATCCAGAATGAACCAAGCCATTTCTGCAAACATCCCTCTGTTTTCGGGAATTACTGACCCAACAAGGCCACACTCTAGTTCTGAGTCATAGGGAAAACATAAGGATTAGGAAAGACAAAAATTACACCTAACTGAGCAAGTCATAGTTTTACTGAGAACATAAAGGTGCAGTAACTCAGATCTAAGTTAGATCAATAAAGCATGACAGCAGCTCCAGAACACTTAGGATGAATGGTGACTAAGTCAAACCTTTAAACCTTTTATTCATACAATTAAGCTTTGGGGACGAACGGCGAGAAAGTCAGACAAGAACACAGTCACCAGCTATTACCAGCATTTGCAGGGTTCGGGATCTGTATTTTACCCAGATCCTCCTCCTTCTCAGCCTTCTCCTTCCATCCTCAATGACCTAGCTAAGCACAGTCCTTGAGTCAACTCATGTGGTTTCTCCTGAGCCTACTTTCAAAGTCAAGACATGATTCAGCAAGGTGTTTAAGCAGATGCCTACCTTTAAGGTTGGGAGCAGCCTTGCTGACTCCAACAGAACCCAAGAGATTTCACTGGGAATATTCACGTGCTAGAGGTTATGCACTCATTCAAGTGCCTCACTGAACTGAGACCTTGATTTTCCTATGTACCGTGGGAAACAATTCATCAAGTTCCATGCTGAGGAACACAGTAGAGCAGCTGCTGCAGCCATCAGGACATTCTCTGCTCAAAAACACAGCACCTCTCCCCCAGCCAGCCAGTGAGGTCAATGCTGTGGCATCTTCTCTGCTAGGAAGATCAACAATCCCATATCGGGTTTGGGGTACTCCTTCATTTTTTCTCATGCTCCCTGGACCTGTACAACTGCAGCAGCTAAGGGAAGAAAGCTGTTCCACAGAGCAGCATTTAGAAAGGGAGGAAGGCTTGCAATAAGTTTAGAAAATGTTAGCAGCAGTCCTTCCTACCCCTCAGAGAAGTAAAAAATCTTTGGTTTTGCATCTCCTGCCCCCTGAGAGGAGAATGTAAAACCACATCCCAGTGGACATGCAAGCCAAAGGGAATTGTGCAGTAACATGTCACAGAAGAAATGGAAGGCTTGAACACAGCATTGTCCAGATCTCTGATTTTTAGGCTGCTTTGAAATTTCAGCAAGAAAGCACAAGCGCATAAAGCAAGCTTTCATGGACCTGGGCGCACTTCACAGGCATATCTACAAAAGCTTGCTAGGTAAACTCAAAAGGAATGACTGCCCAGATACTCCATGACGTAGTAACAGATCCATAA
This sequence comes from Edolisoma coerulescens, assembly GCA_013397115.1. Lineage (NCBI taxonomy): Eukaryota > Metazoa > Chordata > Aves > Passeriformes > Campephagidae > Edolisoma > Edolisoma coerulescens. The sequence continues at coordinate 97,560 of VWZW01002522.1, read as the reverse complement.
ATTATTGGAAATAGATTACATCAAGTCTCTCAATACCTAGCAACTGATTTATTTCACTGGGTAGCAAAGATAATAATGTCATCTGCATGATCTAACTGGAAACATAACAGGAATGAATGTGGATTTAGATGCAAATCCTTGCAACCACAGCCTGAAGATGGCTTTCCAAGGAAAACACCAAACAGCCCTCTGTCCCTGCAGACCTCACTGCTCTGCACTGCTTCATTTGCAAACTGCAGGCTCTGAAGACCCCAAGCAACAGAAGCTTTGTGAGAAGACCTAGCCCATTCAAAGCAAGACTGCTTTCCCAACCAAAGAGCAGTCTTTGTTACTGGATAACAATGAGAACAGGAATAGTTCCCTGGGAAACATAATTTTAAAGTCAGATTTCCCAACTAACCACACCCAATTAGTAAGTAATGCCATGTTTTTGAGTGATTATGGAATCCCAGCAGATTTTTAAACAATTTTATGATTTTTTCTATCTTCACAACAACAGAAAAAAGGAAACAAAACCCCCTCATGATCTTATATAGGTGGCAGGTAACTAAAGGCAAGCCCCTTCCTCACTAAAAAGGAATCAAACAAAATGGAACAAAACAAGACAGAGTTGCAACATCAGAAGTTATTCGCTCACACTGTCTGGCACTCCCATTTTCCTTACAGCTCCTATGTGGTGCATCAGAGAAAGTGCAAAGTCTCCATGGGCAGAAAAGGCTGTTGCCCTGCACGATGCTGTGCAGATGAATTCCTGCCCTGGCAGAAAGCAAGCTTTGTTCTGAGAGAGCTACCATGAATCTCATAAGCCTGCATCACTGCAAGTGCTATCAAGGGTAACACTTAAAAGCATCCCCTTAGTAGCTCTGAGAACTGCTTTCATATCCAAATGAAAAGGCAGCAGAAGGGCTGGGACTAACACTAGCAAGCCATTTGAAGACAATCAACTGGTACCAAAGAAGTGAAGGACTTGGAACCTGCAGAAGTTCACTGCCCCTCTAGAATTTTATCTGCCACTGTGTAGAAGAAGACACCATTAAACAGTCAACTCTTTCCATCCACCAGCTTCTCAACAGAACAGAAAAAAGTTCACAGGGGAGTAAATATTTAGCTCTCCAGCTGCAGACAGCAAAGCACCAGGATGCAGAAAAACCCTAAATAGGATCAGAGATACTACGAAACACACCACAAGGGTGTGAGCACGCTACTGCTATGAGGGACAGCAGTTCATTATTGTGGAAGGTAGAGCACAAGGCTCCTCTGCACAAAGCACTGGGTTAGAAGAACAAAAAACCCAATTTTTCAAAGTGTGGAGGCAACAGATTGAAACACTCCAGAGGGAGACACTTGGGAAGAAGTAAGCTGGTGAGGGAGGAAAAGACCTAGCCACAGCACACCATCTACCTGACCCTAAAGGACAGCAAAGAATAGAGGCCCAGCTAGACTGTAACTGTTGCAATGTATTTCTTATTTAAATGCAATTTGTTTAATCTCAAGTTGGATTCAACCATCAAAGGCTCTCTTCTGTAGCACACTGACAGTTCACTCTAAATCTCTGCACCTTTAATCCTTTAATTAGCCAAGAAAAATGTGATCTCAACTCTTCCACCAACCTAAGCTAATTTTCTGCATGAAGCTTCCAACTCCTGTAGGTTACAGGTTTTAGCTGCTTGTGTAGCCAAGGGGAAAAATACAAAACAAAACACACACCCCCAACACCCCATTCCCACAGAGGCTGAGGTGTGCTTCTCCAAGAAGCAAGCTCCTTGAAAAGTACTTGCAGAAGCAAGAGGGACCCATTTTCCCATCGCAGTCGTGGGTTGGGAGGCATAATTACATCACCCAATTCAGAGGAAGAGCCAACAGGGATTTCTGGGAACAAAGACAATGTTTGCACAGGACAGGGATAAAACTGGAGCGTTAAGCCAATGCTTGGCTAAGAGAGTGTCATGAGTAGCTTCGTCCATCTTTCTCAGTGATTTTGGGATGGGAGCTCCTAAGCAAGCAAACAGAACCCCAGTCAGTCAGTCACTTTGGAAACTCTCTCCAAAAGAGATGAGCCCTGCTATTTCTCAAAAGTGTCACAGCAATCCAGGTGTGAAGGAAGACTGCATGAGCCACCAGAGCATCAGGGCAGAGACCTGTTTGGGCAGCTTGAAATACATATCAGGCTCTTCATGCAGTCCCAGCAAGAGCAAACTCAAGGAATGACGAGAGAGCCACCTAAATTCTTGTCTGAAGCCTGGTGGAGTGAGGTATAATCTACACCTGAACACAACCCTGACTGTCTCTCCAGGTCAGGATGAGTCTTGCAGGGCAAGGCAAAACCAAACAGTGCTCCTGCTCAAGGCATAGTCATGGTGCAGCTACAGGGACTGCTGGCTGGCCGCATGCTGACCCCATGTGTGACATGTGGGAAAAGAAGCTCAGGCACAGCCAAGCCATCTCTGCACAGCCCCCAAATCATCACATTCCAGCTGCAATGTGCCAGAGCCAACGACCCTGCCCACGGCTGCAGCACTACACAGACAGCACATCTCCTTCTAGGCACAGCCTGCATGTCCACACAATGCTGCACGGAGCCCAAGGCCATGCCTCCCGTGTGTGTTTATCTGCCAAGTGTGGACAAGCTGTAGGAGGCCTTGCTGGTAGCTGGCCAGGGAACACATGTGAACAGCAGCACCAAGAGTCATCAGGGATTTGACAAAGGCATGAAGACATGGGAATAAGAATAACGTGCCTCTGAAGAGCAAATGTACAGTGGAAGAGCCCTGTCAACATCAAAGGCAGAGGACAGGCATTTGTGCATCTTGCAGTTCTTTAATTTGCTTCTGCATTGAGGTCTCGACAAAGATCAGCACATGACCAGGGCTGCCCCACTTACACAAGCACTTTTGGCGAAGTCACAGCAGGATTTGGTTTGAGAAAAGGGGAGAAAAAAACCTCAACAGTCTGCTGGTTTTAAGCACTAGCAAAATACTAGCCAGGTAGTAGTTCAACCCCATCTGTACCTAGAATAGAGCACTTGGAATGCATGCCCCTTTCCTCTGAAAGGATTTTAGGGGCACTGTGTTCACACTGTCCACCTTACTCAGCCCAATCAGTTCCCCCTTGTCTCCTCAGCAAGGAATTCAGCCCATTAGACAAGCAAAAGGATCTGAGTAACAGTTGCTACACTCCACTGACAGCAAACCCAGTCACACACAGTCTGCACCTTCAACACCCACATTAGTTACAAGTGCAAACCAGAAATACAGCTGCACGAATATCTCTGGGGTTGTCTTACAAAAAAAAAAATCCCAAACAATGCAGAGCTCAATATGGTGATGAGAACCATCAGCGCAATGATAGGAGAACCTCAGCACGAGAACTATTGCCCGTCTATTGCCGGCCTCACCACTCCAGCCACTCCTGAGTCATGTAACTGTTCTCCACTGCCACAGGCCTTCAGAAAGAGGCATTTCAAGTGCACAATTAAAGGCAGGCAAATGAGCTCTGCAAGCTGCAGTTGCAAGATGTTCATGCTACATTCAGTTCCTACAGGGCAAAGAGGATGTGAGCAGCTGGCAAGGAGCTTTGGACTGGGAAGCTGCATTCTGGGGTCCAGGCAGCCAGCCTGGTAACAGTCTCTGCATTGTCTTTGATCAATGTATTAGAGAACATCCTTCCACTGACAGTCCTCAGGGTGAGTACAGAAAAGTAGCAAATAGTTTGTAGATTTGCTCCAGGTCACAAAGCAAGCTCATCTCACAGCACCAAGATGAGTAGAGTTCTTTCTCTTTTAAGAAAGTAAAAAAAAAAAACCCAAAAATTCTACAGCACTCTGAAAGCAGCTAATCAGATTATTAAAGTGCTTAAAAGTTTAATGAAGAAATCAAAGCTATTAAGCAAACATTCAGCTTGATGTCTCTTTTCCTTCTTACCCACCCTTCCTCAATGCATTCAAAACCTCTTTTTGCTATGCTATAACATGTTTGAACAGGTACTGAGATACAAACAAGTCTTGGCCCCATCTCATACAGAATGGATTGGTTGCAGATGTTCTCCTGCAAGCTACATCTTGCCTCCTGCAAGAGCATTCATCTCCAAAACACATCATTTCACCTAGTTTGCCTGAAGCCAAAACTCAAAGGTTATTTAATTTTTAATATTTTTTTTTATTAACTCTAACATACCTACAGCTGTGCAAGCAAAACCCCATCAGGTTTTTCAAGGCACAAAGAGGTGAGCGACTAAGTTTAGATAAAAGTAACCAAGTTGGGGCAGTCATCTTTCTGCTCACCTCTGCAGGAGCCAACAGCAATGTCAGGGGTGCAATAAAACAAAAACCTGCTATATTTCAGAGAAGCCTGACATATTTCACTATCTTCCTAGGACAAGTCAGACATGAGCTCATACAGTGGCAGGTGAGTCAGTGACGAGCCAGACGAGCTCCTTAATTAAGCTTTAGGGGCAGATGATCCCTCGAAGGTGTAATCAGATTGGTATGGCCAGTGGAAAAAGGGAAAAAAAAAAAAGAAAAACATTTTAAAAAGCTGAGTGAACTGCTACACCCTTGCTGAGCCATGCTGGGCAGGCCGAAGGCAGCAAGCTGCCCGGAGCCCCCAGCACGCAGGAATACCTGGCCATCCTGCACCACTCCCTGGCAGCCAGCACCTGCCTGTGTGCTCAGCTCTGCTCCTTCAGGGAACAGAGAAACGCTGACTTCCCCAGCAAGCAGGTCACACTGGGGTCACACTGCGGACACAGTGCCATCCTGGGCGCCCAGTGTAAGGGGCACCCCAGGAGCTCCACTTTCAGAGCAAGGGGGTTGCCAACAGCTCTGACCTGTGTGGTGGAAAGGGAAGAGGTCATGACTGATTCTGTTAGTGATTGGGAATGACTCAATCTTGGCTAGGTGATCTACCAACGTTTAAAATGCCACCAAGCCATCTAACTTAACAGAAAGGCCCCATGAATTTTGTGTTTTGGAAGCTTCCCTGAAATAAGCTGCAAAACATGTATCAGAATATCAGTGCATTGAAACAAAATAGCACCATTAAACAGATTGAGATCAGCAGGGTGACTAACAGCATCAGAGCATTTTTGCGCTCTTGACACCAGACACACAGCATGGAAATGGTTTTCTTCCAGCACGTGTCCCTGCAAATTCACCCTGGAACTCGTCTCGCCCATATAGCTGCTCTTCCTGCGCTGCAGCGCTCCCTCTGAACACCAGCAGCATCAGCACAGCCCAGCTCTCCCCGTTCTTTATCTTGCACAGATCAGTCTGCTGAAAAACAAGCCCAGAAAGACAGACTCCAACCTCTGCAGCCCTTCTGAGAGGCATGGCAAAGGAAATGGGCAAAAATGACTCATCAGAGAAGTCAGCACACAAAGGGAATGCCAAATAAAGGTCAAATTTATGAATTCCTTATAGAAACTGATTGCAAAGCAATCAGTCCACATGCTTTGTGAAACCTTACAGAACAAATGATAACGCTTCTGAAGATTTTCCTAGGGCCTCACCACTTTCTTTGTGAGTACCAACACTGTAAGAGGTTTTAGTAGGATATCTAGAAGTGCAGACACCTTTCTGTTAAAGCCCCGTTTGCCCAGACGCCTACAAGAACTCACCAAGGATGGGTCAAGAAAAAATGACTAAGAATGAGTTGCATGAGAGGTTTGCAGGAGAAGAGATGGGAGACAAGGAACTCATTGCAAAAGCAGCCACCACCCCGCTGATTAACGAAGAGGGATCATTCAGTGCTCAGACACTGGACAAACATCTCATGGGAAGACTCGTTCTCTCCCACCCATGGCGATGCTGATGCTCAAATGCAGACAGAGCGGATGCACTGCCTGCCCCGCTCCCGGCACCGCAAACACCCTTCAGGCTGGGCACCAAGCCCAGTGGCACCGCTCCCATCCCTTCCCCATGGGAATCCCTTCCAGAACTGCCTTTTAACGGGGGGGTCCAAGGAGCTCTAGGTGAAGGTCTGATAGCAAACCTGAGCTCACTTTTCTCCCACTGTAAGGTCAGGAAGGAGGCAGCTCCCAGGCACAGCTCACATAATGAGCTAATGAGCCCTGACAAGTGGCAGGGTGAGTTTGTCACGGCTCAGCACCACAGCTAACGCAGCATTGGTACAGAACTGTGCTCTGCCTACAGAATAAGAGCAGGATTTCCCTCTAGCCCTAGCCCCCAAATGGCCTGTGTGTCAGTATTTTTCACACCTGGTAGGCCCAATGCTGGTAAAGCTCAATATCTAAAGCAGGGGAAGCAATAACCCAACTGGCATTCAGGCTTCAAGTTTTAGCCTGAAGACACATTTTGGTTGCCTCCCCAGTCAGTTTGTAGAAAGACTCTAATGTCCTGTAAACAAATCAAAATAAGAGGCCTGAAAGCTAAGGCTAGTGATAGGGCACACACAGCAAGCAGCAGTGTCCAGCTGCCCCCCTCAGGCATTTCACATCAGGGGTCTAAGTGTTTTACAGCATGGGATCACCACGACACAGTCCCATATTTGAGGGTGGGTACGTGGAAAGGGGGAAGAAGGGGAGCAGAGGCAGAGGGAATGACTTGCACAATGTTACCCAGATCCCATCTAAATCATCTCAGGGCAGGAGCAGCTCCGAGGCTGGGCTGGGAGCCAAATGCAGGCAATGCTGCTCCCGAGAAGGGCATCTCCCGGCAGGGTGGCTGCTCTCCCCAGGAGGGGAGCGTGGTGCACCCCAGGGCACAAAACATGCGGGGAGGAGAGCCCCAAGGCAGCATGGCCATCATGGCTAATAGGGAAAACAACAGGGCCACAAAATGTAGACCCAAATCCCGTCTCATTTGTTTAGGAAAGCCAGGTCAGCCTTCAGGTGCTGTTTTCCTGTTTCCTCTAGCACATTTTTCACCTTTCCACAAAGCTGAATTTAGATGGACTTCAGCAGTTAACATGTATCAGCAGATCATAAAAAACTTCTTATCAGACAAGTAATATTTTCCTCTGTTAAGAAAACACTCTCACAGAATACATCTAAAAAATAAATAAAACAAATCAGGACACTCTCCTCCTGTGGCTCCAGCAAGTTTTGTTCCAATGTTTAAGCGTTATCTTGAACAACTGGAAACGGTAACGTTTGTATCAATACTCAGGTCTATTTGCAAGAGGATCTAAGCTCTTACTTGGGTAGCTATCCTGTTGTGTTTACAATAACAAATCTGACACACCTGCACACAGCAAAACCTCATGAAAAGACTTCCATTGCATAATAAAGTTCATGCTCTTTCTATATAGAAGCCATCCCTACCCAGGACATTTCTTTTTAAAACAAAGTAGGAATTTCTTCACAGCATATGGTCTGCCAAACACTGCAGCTAAACCCTCAGCATACAGAACACCACCAATGCAACACACAGACAATTATTCTTGCTTCAGCACACCTCCAAACTGCTGCGTGCTCTGTACTGAGTTGGCAGGGACATAATATCTATGACAAATGCGGTATTTCAGCTGACCTAAGGAAAGGAATGATCATCTCCAAGGGCAGTCTTTGTCTACACGGTGAGCAATACCTCTTGCACCAGCCTCCCTGAAAAAATTTACCCAAAAGCAACTTATTCAGCAGCCACTCAAATAGTTTTTGCACCACTTTTTTTTTGGTAGGGTTGAAATATCTTCTAACAGTGCTCAGTTGATGTGGTTTAAGTTATAGAGATCAACGGTATGGGGGAAACTGGCAACCTATTAGGAAACCTTCCTTGCCCTGGAGCTGCTGCCTTCCCTTCTGGGCCAGCAGCCGTGACCTTTGGAAAGGTAAGGAGGCAACTGTGCCGATGCCTCTCTCAGCTCTGCCAGGCTGCTTTGCATGCCTAGCACTTGTGAAATCCAGGAGAGCTCAGCAGCTTTTACACGCTAGCCCAGAGGCGGTCCCCATGTTGAATACTATGAAAAAAAAAACCAAACAAAAAAACCAAACCAAAGCATAAAAAAGAAAAAAAAAATTCCACTCCAAAAAACTGCTGCTTCGGAAACTTAAACACTTCTGGCGCCTTGGTTTCCCTTCCCTAAAATGGCGACTCCACTCCTGATTTGCCTACCAAGCAAAGGTGTTTGCTGATTAGGGAAGTAATGTTTGTGCAGCACTTTGAAGATTTAAAGTACTACATTAATCCTACATGGTGTTCTCAGTAGAAGCCAAATTTTAACTAAGAAGAGGAAAAAAAAAAAGAAAAGCTGATTTAAATAGTGACCCTCCCCTACTTCAAGATGTTCACTCATCTCCCAACATCAGCTATTCTTATCTGTAAATGTTTTTTTAACCCTTCCTTCTCACAGTTCTCAGAAACCACAAGTCTCATTCAGCTTTTATTTGAAAAATGGCTTCTTTCCAGGCTGTGGCTGTTTCTTGTAAAGTTAATTCCTTTGGTAATACTGCTGGAGGCACATTGGTATGTTTGGTGTGTGTATGTACACATATATATTTTCCCCCTTTTCACACGGTGTTGTTTTTATATATGTGTAGTGAAAGATACCTAATCCAGGATTATGATTCTCTTTATTCCTTTCTCATGAAAGTAGGTGGGGCTTTTTTTGTGCAAGATGCATTGATGAAAATTATGTTTAATTAACACTTTTTCCTCTCCACATAGACAAAAAAAGTCCCCTTAAAAACAAAAAAAAGTTTATTGCACTAAATTTTTTCCCCTCTGAGTTTTTCTTCAAAAATAGCTAAAACCTTAAAACAAATTTTCTGAAGAAAATAAAATTGTGACGTCAATAAAAGTAGAAATTGCTTGTGCAAATCAGCAGAGGGATCTTCTGCCCCAGTGTGGGACACAATCCCTCCCCATTCTATGTTCTAACGCCTCATGATTTTTCACTTGCAGATCCTGGGAGTCCTGTAGTACTCTCTAACACATCTCCAGTTACAGTGGAAGGGAATCAGCCACAAACATTGCAACCAAGAGACTAAATCCTAGTGGAGAGAGAAGGTAATTCACACCATCTGATGCCTGCTTTCTCCCAGCATGCTGGGTGCCCTACACTGACGGTGCTGTTTGAAGATCAGAGTACACACTCAAAGCAGGAGACCCAAATTTTCAGTTCCCAGTGCTGACAAATACCAGCTCATACAGTAAGTAAATAACTTCCATTCTCATCCTTCCTGGGCACCACTAGTTGTACGGGGTACAGACTGTCCCTTACAACGTGGTCCTGCACCACAGTTCAGCTCTGTCACCACGGAGGGCACTGGTCTAACAGAGCATAGAGCAAAACTCCTGCTCATACAGAGAGGCCATACTGCCTTGGTAGNGGGGGGGGAAGCAAGACAGCTCACATCACAAGACATTTTCTAGAAACTGCTACACAGGTCTGTACAGCTGCTTGTAAGGACTAACAGAAGATGATAACTGGTACTAAAAACAAAATATACATGACAAAGATATTATGGGGAAAAAACACAATTACATTCTAATGGGAACCTAATGCACTCAGATCTCATTTTACTCAAGCATAAAAACCCAAACAGAAGCCAGCAGTCCCCTCCTGGCTGGTTCTCACAGGTGAACTGGTTCTTCCCAGCTTTGTGAGCTTGAAAACACCTCCCTGCCGTGAGAAAGGCACCTCCTTCAAAGACAATAAGCCTGGCTCCTCTCTTTCCAGGTAGATGACCTAGGACAAGTTACTTATGCCTCAAGAGCCGCGGTGTTAGGCCCTGTAATGTCACACAACAGGGAACACAGCTCAGAAGCTCCTCAAGCAAGAAAACACAATTGCCACCTCTCCCTGCACGAGAGCGATGGTGGCAATCGACACCCGCCCAGCTTCCCCACCTGCCCCGTGCCAAGAGCCCACCTGGAAGCAGCCTCTTGAGGCAGGCACGGCTGCTGAGGGCTTAAGGAAGCCAAATCTGAGCCACTTCTCACCCGAGACAAATGGCCAAGTAGGACAGCGCTGCTGATCCGCCACGAAGGCCTCAGCTCGCGGCACCGCACCAGCCTGCGGCGCCTGCACCCCCGACTGCAACCCCACCTCCTCCTCCACTGCCTTCTCCCTCCAGGTCGCTTCTCCCCCTTTGGATTACAGCATCTTTTCCCTTCCTCTCTGCCTTAACAAGTGGGGGCTATCACCAGTGAAATAAACTTTGCTGGCAAAGCAGCTGGGCTGAAGACATTTACTGCCAGTGGCCCACAGGTGACAATTTGTCTGCTCGTGGAGGGCTGCAAACCCTCTGCACAGATGCGTCTCTTACAAGGACCCTTCTCAACTGCCCCGTGCAAACGGGCAAAGCCTACACCATTGCTGACTAGGGGCCTCTGAGGATAAGAAAACCCAAAATCCTGTAACGAGGCCGCATCCAATCCCTCTCTCCTGACAGCTTTAAATACAACGTTAAAGGGTGAAACAGGAAAACTCAAATTATACTGACCAACATACCACCAAGGAATCCCAAAGCTAAGATTTCACAGGAACACTCAGCACAGCCTTACAATATTCACTGAGAGAGCCACCAGGCCTTAAAAAAAGTTTTCACTTGTGATATTGAGAGATAATCAGCAGTCGGGACATACTGGACATGACCAGAGTTACTGAAATGATGCACTATTTGAACAGATAATTTAGGAGAACACTGAACATATAATTAGGAACTGTTGAGTCAAGGCAATGTACACATCTAATTGCCCTCTCACTGCTTCACTATGCTTATGCAGTCATTTTATAGAGACTGGCAAAAAATTTCCCAAATTCACCACGTGGATCAGAACACAAAATATATTAAAATAAAAATGGAATGAATCAATCTGAAATAGAAATACTGAGATAGCCCAGCCAAGGAATCTGTTCTCTCAACCACAAAAACCTGTTATTGCTTGTGTGGACTAATTTAAGTGCATTCTTTTCAGCTTCCTTAAAATGCAGCTTTTCCAAAGTCACTAACCCCAGCCAGCACAATCCATTTAGTTGCTTTCATGCATGTTGCACACACTATTATCCAGCTTTGCTAGCAAAGAGAGTCTGAAATCTGAGCATTTTCTGATGGCTGTAGGTACAGCTGAGTTTACTGAGAACAGGAAAACCAGTGAGCCTGCCTGGAACATGGATTGCAGCTTTGGAGAGCTCCATGTTTCCTAACAAACCCTGCAAGGACCAACCCAGCTCATCTCCAACCTACTGCAGGGCATGAGAATAAACTGCTAAACTCAGGTATTGCCAACACCTGAATTATGCAAGTCTCACAGGGCTGGGTGTCTTTCTTCAGCAGAATCAAAAATTTGCAAATAAATTTCAGTTTTCATTTAAAAACTTAAAGCGATTTCTGCCTTCTTGTGACTATCAAGAAAAGTTTTAAAATATTTAGTAGATGCACCCTAAAGGCTCAAAAACCTGGGAGAGAATAAGAAAAACCTGTTTGTCTTTTAAAAAAGAGCCTCATGACTTATAAGGTGGTATCTTGCTTTTGGGGATGGGCGGATCAGATTCATTTTTTGATAGCTTGCATTTGGCAGTAATGTTAACTTTTACTTACCTTGACATACAATTTTCATTTTTACTTTCCTACTGCAATCATGTTTTCCCCCATGTAACAGGTTCTGCTAGTGGCAGGTGATTGCTAAATATTTTTTAGGGGGGATAAGGGAGTGCAGTTGTTTATTTATTTGCACTCTGAGTGGGTGGGGAAGGTCGGCATGCAACTTCCACAAAGGAAAAAAATCGGAGGTGGCACACTTTTGAAATGCCTTGTTTTCTTCTGCTGCAGAAACAGGAGGAGATACTGCAATGCATAGGCATATGGGAATTCTCCCACAATAAATGAGACACTAGTCTGCTTAAGTTCTTCCTTCATCCAATTCAGAGGGCTTCTCCCTCAACCTCAACAACCTACTCTCTATCTCAGCATTACAAACAATAACTGCTTGCTCCTTTGCAGCACGGTTTTCAAGAAGATTTTATTGTTTGTGCATGCAAGAAACTTTGTTCAATTTAGACTATAAAGGCTTTTGTTTTTAAACACTTCAATAGAGTTTCAATTGTTAAAGACTTTCCTTCCGAAAAGACTGATTAACCTGCTTATATTCTTACTTGCGTTCTGAGGTAATTAATTAAAAAAATAATCAAGGATGCTTATAAAGTCCTCTGCAATCCAATCTCAATTTGTCATCATTAATTAGATCAACATTGCATACAAATGAGACCTAACCTGATTAGACAGCATGTTTTACTGGAATTCCTACTTAAGGTCATGAAAGACTTCAGAGAGAAAATTTGCAATATTTTCAAAGTGAACTGCTCATACATATGGAATCACCCTGTCACCTAGCATCAGCTAGTGTTTCTCTTCGTAATTTTGGCCTTTTTTTCTTTTTTTTCCCCCCTTTAATTAAGGGCCCATCACAAACCTGAGCAGAGAAGCTGTCACGCTCATCTCCCTCCTGGCCTATACTACACAAATACTGCCAATTTTGCAAAGGGTGTCCACTGTCCTAGGACAATAAGCCTCCCCCACTGCAGAATTTGGAGCAGTAAAACAAAAAAACATTTTAAGATAAAAAATTATTTCAGGGCTGTTTTCAGAGACACAGAATTTAGGTAACCAGCAAGTACACTCTCTACTTTCCCCCACCTCCAACAGAAGTAACCTTGGGATCTAAATGAACAAAGTGGCTTCGAAATCGGAAGCACCTTCACAGACCTCCAATCACTCCATGAAAGCAGCTCTTGCTCTTTGGAGAAATAGCCCATTCCTCTTACCCAGCTCACTGCCTTCGCTCCCATGACCTAATCTGACATGACTCAGCCCAGAAGCTCGGAGGAACTCTGGTGAAACACGTTGTCAGCCAGGACAGCAGATCCCCTGCCAGGCACCACCGACCCTTCCCAGCAGGACAAGGTGGGTCAGACTGGCTCATCACCTCCAAAAAGGGAGAAAGTGCAACACAATGGATTTCCTTACTTAATACTGTTATCCAGAGAACTGCAAGAGGGAAAACAGGAAAAAAAAAATAGAAAACTAAACCAAACAAACAAAGAAACAAGGCTTTCAAGTTTTGGACTCTTAGTAAGGGTGGGGCCATCAAGTAATTAAACTTTTAATAGGTCACTGTAGTGGAAGAAACTCTTCCAGTTGGGTAAGTTCCTAATCCATCATTAAAAAAGATGACAGGAATTAATCAAAGTGTATGAAGTCACATGGGGGGGGCAACTCCAAGAACTTGCTCTTGCTGAGAGGATGGGGCAATCACTCCTCCTTTCATCAACATTTCATGCGTGTTTCCACACTTCTCAGGATGACAGTGGGAAGGAGAGCCTTCACGTCCTTCCCCACCCACCCCACTGATAAAGCTGTCGAACACAGATTACCAGCTGCTCAAGAGCTCATGTGAAACGAGTTGGTGGATTAATTAGCAGAAGGGCAGAGCTCCGAAGATGGATAGATGCTCTACTTTGCAAGGCGTATTGATTGAAGGTCCCCAGCCAGCACCACAGGACTGTCATAATCCACTGCGAACATACAGCACACTGCCAGCTCCTGCACGAGCAGCTAAATCTGGGTCACTTGGCTCAGTGCAGGGACACCTGGACCACACTTCCTCCTCCCTGATCAGAGAGCTGTTTAAGAGCCCATTCCTTCAGTAAAATACATGGACTTAGACCTGAACAGACTGCAATATATATGGGGAATACACCTTCATCTGCTGGTCCACATCAGGGTGGAGGAAAAGAAGGGAAGGCTAAACATGCCTTTCCCCAGGCTGCACACATCTGATGACTGTAGTCACCAAACAGTAATTTTATTTCTTTTTCAAAGTCAGCATGTAATCTGAGCTTTGACCTCTACCTAGATCCACATTAAAATTCAGCCCTCAGTTCTACCCTAAAAAGCCAGTATCACTGTGGTGATACATCTCATTTAAGCTTGCCAGTAGCTCTCCTGCCTTCATCTCTGCTGGAACAACCTACTACATACGTTCAAACCCCATTTCAAAAGACTGCTTTTCGTAGTTGAAAGGACAGCATCAAACACTCTGGCTCCTTGCAGCTGCGTTAGATAATTCTTTGTACCATACGTATCAAAAGAGAATGTCTTTTCACATCTCCTTCAAAGGACCCTCTCCAGAACAGCTTGCAAAAATCCAAGCCAGCATTTTCTTGCCCTGAGAAATGCAAAGTAGAACTGACCAACAGTTTCCTTACCTGAAGGGAACTGAAAATAAATATTGTGTGTAGTGTAATAGGAGAAACAAGGACATGAAAACAAGTGTGAACTACAGCAGAGCATCACTCCCCAGGCTGATTAGTAAAAAATGCAATTTCAACCTCACTTAAAAAATACCTCACCCTTTTATGCATAAAGAAATGAAAATTTACTTGCGACTGGACCTATCACATTTTAACCTAATTTAACATGATTTTCTGAACGAAGTTATTAATGTCAGTTCTAGACAAATTTTACCAGAAAAGACTGTTAAAGTATAAGGGATGTAACCTTATAGTGATCTGTTGTTACATGGCATCTTTTTCCACAGGGAAGCACAGGGGCTCTGCTGATTTGCTGGCAGCAGGAGCTGGGAGTTTGTTTTTTAGTTGCATTTACAGCTACATTGTATCTGAGATCAAAGTAGTTCCTCAGATTAAGAAGAAAAATAAAAAACCCATACTATTTTAATGCTCTTAGCTTTTGGTAAAAAGTCTATCATTTTTTGCTTTAAGAAAAAAGATTAAAATTAAGCCATTACTTTTTTTCAGGTAGCATGGGGCAGGACATTATTCACTGCACCTACCCCAAGTGCCTGCAGGAAAGGAAGGCAAATATTGAACATCTTTAAGATAGCAATATTCTCCATTGTAAACATCTCTGCTCTAGAGCCCTAAACCACAACAGCTGGACTTACAGCTCCAGCAGTGCTGTGTCCTGAGCTACAAAGTCTCCAGAGCCTGAACAATCAAGCCAGCATCACCAAAAATCAAGAGCTGGGCTTCAGGTTTCAAGCTTCTGCATTTTTTTGGTAAGAAAAGTAGTGTTCTGACAGCAAAGTGTTAAATCAAAAAACCAAACCAACAAACCAACAGCAAAACCCCACAACAAAACAACCCCACCCCCTTCAACAAAACCCCAAACAACGCACAGGGCTGACCCGAGCTGGTGACACACTGGGGGTCCCATACCAGCTGCAAGAGAAGGACACAGAGAAAATGACAGCCCCACACTCCGTGGGTCTGAGCAGGGAGCACCGCCTCCATCCTGCTGGCACGGCCCTGCATGCCAAACCTCATACAAACCCACGGATGTTGAGGAAAGCCAAGAGAAGCACTGAGGCAATGCTAATGCCCACCTCAGGTTTTACTCCAGCGCTCCTGCTAGGCCCAAAAGGAGAGCCACTCTTTCATCATGCTTGGTCTTTAGGTGATTGGTTTTTTGCAAGGCATTTTAGTCCTCTGGGATTTAGTGATATTACTGAGGGTTAAATTCCCACCACACCCTCTCAGAGCAACCAAGATAAATGCCTCCCTTCTGTGTGACACATCACGCTCTGCAGAGGACTCGGGTCACTTTGTTCTTGCACAAGCCTGGGTACGTATCACATGAATAATGTCACTACGGGCAGGGGGACCAAAGCCAGCGAAGGAGCAAAGGGATGCTGTGTCCTTACCGTCCATGTTGCTGACTTTGCTGTGCTGGACTGTTGAAATGATACATCGAAGCTGTGAGGTCCTGGGTAGTCTGTGTTGGAAGGGATGGCTGGGGAGGGAGAGAGGGCGTCAAAAGTGGAGCTGGGCTGGGCGTAGGGCGAGGGGGCCGTGACGCTGTTCTGCGCGTGCTCCGTGTTGTAAGGGCTGGTGGAGGAAGAGCCATTCTGGATCTGCTGGTCCATGCTGTTCAGGAGCCCCAGGTTCGTGTACTGCGGCTGCAGGCAAGGAGAGATGTACAGGAATGTCAGAGGAGCATCAGCACAGGCTGGCCAGACACGGCACAGCCTCCACCACGGAGGATGCACAGCATCATCTCAGCACCACCGTACGCACCACACCAGGAGGGAGATTTGCAAAGGATATCCCCCTCTTTACATTGGTGACTGAAACAGAAAGGAGTACAGCTTCTCACAGCCACACAGTAGATTAACAGCAGAGCTGGAAAAAGAGACTGTGCACAACCAGGAGGTGATTTGCAGGGCAGACAGCCATCACAAGGAGACAGGCTCGCTATGCCTAGCAACATCCAGTCGGACCTTTTCAGAGGTATTGCTGTAAGCTGATAAAAATCAGCAGGCTCATTACAGTGCAACTGGCTCTAACTTGTACAAGGCTACACTGTCTTCAACAGTCTCATGCTCTACTCAAAGGCTGTGGATCTGATCCCGCTACACAGGGTGACATTAGGACCTCTAACTCAGGTAGTAACTGTGCTGAAATGTGACTCACTGGAAAAACAGTTAGGTGCCACGAGCCTATCTGCACCATGCATTCAACTCCCAGTGAGGAGGCACAGAGAGTGGTAGAGAATTAAAGTTCTCATCAAGTAGAATGGAAACAGCATGGAAGGCTTCTCCTCATGCTTAAGAAGTAACAGTTGTACAGTTAAGTGCAGTTAACTACACTTAACTAGTAGTAAAGTGCTACTTAGCACTTAAGTAGCCTTCTAGCCTTGAAGTACAAACAATACATGAAACAACTGAACACATCAAAACGAAAAACCTCTGAGAACAGAGTACAGAAAAGGCAAAGGTTAGATAAAGGAGAGGTTAACAGAAAAAACACATCTAATACCCTAAATTCAATGTGTAGCCATGGTCCCCCACCTCAAAGACATGAGAAGGGAACACAGTTTAGAGGAAGGTGACAGGAGTAAGCAAATCCTTTTGATGTCATCCTGTAATATAGCAGTAGATGATGACTTCTCAGCCTGGAAAAAAGACAATGAGGAGAAAGGTGGAACTCAGTATGCTAGAAGGGGATAAATTCCTAGATGACATGGAAGAAAAGCAAATACAAAATTAATTTTCATGTTCTCTTGAAGGAGGAATTGGGGAACAAGCAAACATCTTGAGGAGAATTTTGGTTTAAACACACACAGGGTGATTCTTCACAAAACCCACAAATAAATACGGATTTTTTTTTGCCACAAAATGTCACAATACTAAAAGCCTAAGTTCAAAGAAGTAGGAGACAAGTTCTGCTTGAGAAAAATCCATCAAGACAAGTGTATCTGATTTTAAAATTTTGAACTACCAACACTTGGAAGCTGGGAAAGTATCCTGGAGAAAGAGTTACAAAACTGCCACACGTGTTTAATCCTCCAAAGGACATGGCACTGACCAGAGTGACAGGGCAGCAGGCAAGTGGGATTCAGTCAGGTACACAGGGTTCACGGCCTCATCCTGGTGTGTGTCCAAAGGGCACTAACTGTGCCCAGCTCAGGGAAAGCAGCATCCCAAAGGTTTGTGGTACCCATTCCCAACAGCTCTGGGCTCAGCCAGGAACATGCAGCAATAAAGGCACCTGGTTCTGCTGTTAGCTGCTGACACAGCAGAAGGGACTCAGGCTCTTCCTCTTATCCAAGGCTCCAAGCAGCTCATGTCCCTCAACAGCCTATAGCTCCAATCCCTCCCAGAGCCACCAAGCTCATCTATCTGTCAGTATTTCGGCCAGTCTGCTCACAGCTTCCCTCATCTTTCCAACTGTTATTCCTCTTCTTATCAGCTATGAAGCAAAGGCTCCCCGAGTCAGAGCACCAACCACAAGATCCATAACAAAAAGCTTTCTCAATACTGGGAATCCCAGAAGCCATACTGAAGCTTTGTGTAGCACATCACTCCTCCAAAGACCTGAAAGGGAAGGGCACAACCTGTCTGCTGAGCTCTCCTGGGAACTTTGGACAAGCCATTTAACACCCACCTTTAGCAGTCAGTTCAGCCACAGAGGAAAACAGGACGGTCCCTTTGCAAGGACGAAGCATCCTCCCTACACCCAAAGACTTCACACTCAGCTGTACTTCCAGAATGGAAGTAGAGAAATTTAAACCACCCACTGCAGCTCTTCCTTAGGTTTCTGTTCCACTAGAAGCTAGTATTTTCTGGGATTTTCATTAAACACTCAAGGTGAGGCTGGTGCTCTGTCACGTTCAGTGAGGCACATGGGACCTTCCAGAGATGGATCAGCTTGCTACTAGGAGCTGTGCTCTGAAGGAGAAGGTCTGGGCTCAGGGGAAAAGCACAGAGAACTTCATTTTGGAAACTGGGATAGGCTGCAGAGAGAAGGGAGAGTTGGTTCCCTCCCTTGCTCTGTCAGCGACTTGCTGTGTCCTTGGGCAAGGCACCTCTCCTCCCCCTCCACCCTCACCCTACTGCAGGCAGCAAGGTCTGCAGGGCAGGGATTGCTCCTCACCATGTAAAAAGCCCTGCACTTAATGGGCCTCCTTTGTCTGAGGCCTGCAGGCAGCAGAGTAATAAAAGCAATTACATATTGAGTCCTAATCCTAGGTGAACCAGTGACTCAGGTTAGTCATTTGCCCTCCCTGCCTCAGTTTCCCCCTCTGGAGCAGTGTGGATGTTTTAAGTGCCCAGCGCCCCTGTTAGATGGGAGAGCTTGTATCTGTGATTGGACTCAAAGCTAAGTAGTTGATGGGGGAGAGAGCGATCCAGACTGGTTCTTCTCCTCCAAAAGGAGATTGCAGCTTTGGCAACACAGATGACAGTTATGTCTCATCTCCTGCAGGCTATTCACTCAACCAAGACCTATTTAACGGACTTTTGGTACACATCTTCCCTTGAGGCTAATTCCGTACGGAAAGAGCCAGAATTCTGACAAACTGTACCAGCAAGAGTCTCTTACCTGCTCAGTAATTTTGCATTTCATCAAAAAATAACCCTCCCGCCCCAGAATACCCTAGTAAGACCTGAAGACTTCTCAAAAAGGTAGAAGTATCACTCAATTGTTTCATTCCTCGTGGAGATTAGCATCAGACACACTCCCTAACCAGCAAATGATGAGAAGACAGCTGTGATGAAAACAGTCTCCTACACCAGCTCAGACATACAGACAGCAAAACAATAGTGTTTCAGCTTTCACTTAAAAACTATTCCTCTAATCCCGGGCCACTTAAGCTAATGGGGAAAGATGGCCAAACAAGCAGTCAGTGTTAACAAGACAGCACAGCCTGGAAACGCTGAAGGTGCTGCCCAGGAGCTAGTTAAACAAAAATAATAAAGTAAGTGCCCCATTAAAATGTAAGATATCCTTAAGATATTCAAAGATCCTTTTCATTCCTTTCAGTCCAGGGACCATCTGTCTAAATGTTATCAGCGGAGCGGCCATTCCACTGCATTTATACACTCACATGCCATAGCCGAATGCTGTGTCCCCATTTGCTCTTTAAATAACTATTAATCTCCTTGCACTTATCCTCACGCTGACACAAGCAGCTGTTGGACTCCCCTTCTGCTGCTTCGAGTCCCACCAGCCTTTCACCTTCCCTGGCCCCTGGGTCCCCTCCCCAGGCAGGTGCTCCATCCCGGTGACAAAGCCACCAGGTTTGCACACACGAGCACTAAGCCCCGTCTGGCAGCTATGCCCCAAGGCAGGCGCAGAGTTGTTTGCGCTCAAGGGGTCAACATCTGAGCTGCCTGCAAGGTTTTGGAGGAATCAGATAAGACTTTGGGAGGCACACGCCTTCTGACAACAGGACAATTAGAGGGGCAGCAGGCCCGGGGAAGGCACACGCAGGAATTCACCCCCTTGGCCCCAGCAGCGCTGGGGATGGTGAGAACAAAGAGGCTGCAGGCTGTCTGCAAGGTACTGCCCCTCAGGAGGGGGCTGCAGGGCGTGTGTTTGCACACACACCGCTTCCTTTCACCATTCACAGAAAGGAACACAACAGCATTTAATCCAGAAATTTATTCTTGGCAGGTTGGGAGCCCAGAATTCAACACATGCTCATATTTTGCTGTGGGGTCGTTTCAAATGACTGCAGAATGTAGCCCGACCACCGATTCCTGATATAGAGAGAAAGCTATTTGGTGGAAAGAAATGAATTGCATGCAAAGCTAAAAGAACATATTATCTAATTTTCAGTGCCTTTGTTTGCTATTTTGTTCCCTCCACCAAGTTTCTGAAACTATTAATATCACTGAAGCACTACAAAAACCTTCAGGCAAGTTTAACTGCAAATAATTAGAGAGCTACAATTAGATCTTAAGACTATGTATTTTGGAACATCATTTGCTCCAAAATAAATCTTGAACTATCGGTTTCGCTTCCTGTATCCCATCAGCTTCACTTTCAGGTTTTCATGCTAGCTCATGCTTGTGGATTAGGAGAAAGAGGGTTTTACTGGAGGGGCTGCTGAATTAAAATCAGCCTGAAAACTGAAGATGGTTTAAGCACGGTTCTGCTGCCGGGAGGGTGGATCTCCCCCGGGGACACGGTACAGCAGAGCCTGTAGCCAGAGGCTCCGGGGCACTTGCCACCAGAGGGCAATGCAAGTGCTCCTGCACGGCAGAGCTGGAGTGCGGGGAAGATGCCCCAACCCACCCGAATTGGGGCACTTCTCACCCTGCCTTGCAGCAAGAACCCACCCCTGGTTATCCGGCTGTACGCCCATTGCGTTAATTAATAAGGTTATGAGAAAGATCTGCAAAACGACCCTCCGTTTGAAAGGAAGCAACTAATGCAAGTCATGAAAAGCTCTCAAGGGGACTTCCACACCAAAAATCCCCAGCTTCAGCTATTAACTACCCAGTCACCAACACTTCAGAGAGAGAGCTTTGAGAATCTCTCCATTTGAAAAATAAAGAAAAAGTTCCCATCTTCAGGTGTAGAACACCTAGATGCCTCCACCCCTATCAAAACTCTTCTCCCTAACTCCAAAAGGACAAGCATCTTTACCACGCACACCTACTGACTGCATTTTAATTTCCACCACTGGACCTATGCAGCTCAAGAGCCGTGTCCAACTACTCAAAAGCCTTGCAAAACACCTGGTGCTTATTCTCCAAAGATATGAGACAATGAAACTAATAAACTACCATGGTTATTAGCAACAAGAAGATTTGCACAGCATTTTGGAAATTCTGTGCTTTGTCCTTAACTGCACCACAAAGATGCACTAGGGCTAACACTTGGAGGATAGTAAGCAACTCACAGCAATATTTCAGTACTGGCCCAGGGAAATATTCAGATTCCTGCAGGAGAACAGCTATCTTAAAAGCAGCAGGGTAAATGTTTCCCAGAGTGCTTGATGCCTATCCAAATCAGATGACAGACACCTCGAATATATCCAGAACGATTTAAATCTACCAAAGTTCTCAAACTTCCTAGCAAAGGATTTTAGTAAGTGGAATTAAGTCCCTTAAGCTCAACAGAAGGGCTTCTATCACAATTATTAACCAAGATACTGCTGACTGCAAGTTGCTCAGAAGGCAGCTGATACAATACCCCATGTCAGCGCTCTGCTTGTGCCATGACAGAGCAGTGCCAAGAAATAAAAGGCTCCACCCATGGCCCTCCAGCTAAAATCAGGGCTGAAGCAGAGATAACTCAGCTCACTCATCGCAATGAAAGCTGTTATTTGGTTTGCCTCTCCAGTCTATTTTCTCATATAAAAAACCAACCAAACAAACAAAAAAACCAAATCAAACAGAAAAAAAAAGGGAGAGAGAGAGACTGAAAAATTTCTTTATGAGGAACAAACTCAGTTTGGACACTGCTCTGGTCCCCTCCAAACCACGAGGGGAAGATGTGCACAGTAATTTCAACACCAGCTCGGCCACACTCCCTCCAGTTCTAAAATGGAAACAAATCCTGTGGGTCTATTTTGCAGAGGCTTTTCCCCAGAGCTACTGTGCAGCTGAATACACCAAGCACTTGGAAACCCTCAGATAAAATGATACTGTGCACAGTATACTCAATGTGAAAAGCGAGGGAACAAATAACTTCGGTTGAACCAAAGATATCAACAGTTACCAAGACTGATTTGTTCTAGTATAGTGCCTGGAAACCTATCTGATTTGAGTAATCCCACTGTTGGGTCACTGCTTTTTCCAGGAAGACAGGAGGCTATTTCCCATCCCAGCGGTATAACAGGTTCCCAGCGCAATGGAGGGCACTGGACTAAAAGAAGACCTGGAGTCAGTCACTCCTGTCGTGGATATGAGACCTGCTGCAGCTCAACCAAACAGCCTCTGCTCAGCTCAATCCCACCTGTAAGCAGGGAGCACAAACATTCCTGCACATTTTCTCTGTTATTGAGAAGGGAATCTATTTGAGATCTACACGGCTGTGCAATATGTACAACCACAGTAATTTTAAGAAACTAAATTCAAGACTAATAAAGAAAAAAAGTTCTTCTTCCAAGAAGAATAAAACCCAAAACCCCACAAGTGACACACACAATTGTCCTGCACAGGTGTTTCATGTTAAGTAGTTAGATAACCCCAGCAGTTGTCTGGACAGCTTCCAGCACCACCTAAATACATAAGGAAAGCCTAAGGAAAACACTCCATTTCAACCAGCTGGGGAGAAGAAAAAACAAAACAAAACTAACCCTCACAACTACCCTCTTCCCCTCAAAAAACCCCACCATTAAATGATCAACTCAAATCATACTACTCTGTTTCAAGCTTAAAAACTTCACTGCTCTGTCCACTTTACCAGAGCATCCCTTCCTTCCCAGCCATCCCAAACAGCCCTATGGCCCATTTGGTGAACACCACCACAGAAGCTGAACAGGAGAAATCAGTGCACATCAGTAATTTGCAAACACACACCATCACACCAGAAAAACAACCTGGCTTGTTTTTCTGGGGGGAGGGAGAAGAGTCTGTGCCGTTTTCACTGGGATGAGCTATTCCAGCACGCACACCATGCCACATCTACACCCCTAAGGTTGACAGAAGCAGCACAGTTTTAAGAGCCATACCCTGTAAGGCTGCAGATCACATTTCACTGAGACACAGTGCTGTTGAACACAGCAGAACTTCATGTTCAAGTTAAAGTCCACATAAGCAGGTATTTGTGGGCTCAGAGAATGAGACAAATTAATGAAAAGCAATGTGAGGGCGAGTTTCTGTCCCCCCACAAGGGCTGTAAGCTTTGGAGTTGTCTTGTTCCCCCCAGCTGCAACAGTTTTCTTTTTGTATTTTTCCCCTTGGTTAATTCATTTAACTTGGCAAAAAGTGTTTTTCAGCCAGAAGCAGGGTGTCTTTTAAAACAAGCACAGCCCAAAGCTGGAATACCTGTAATTCCTGACTCCTACCACCTGCCACGGGTTCACGTAAAAGACCTTGTCTAATTCAAGGATTATTAGAATGACAGTGCATCCCACCTCACACAAATATTAAGGCTGGACACCCTACACTCTGTAAGTACTTCTAAATATTTTCCAGTGCATATGAAAATAATATCCCTGACTTCCCCAGAGCAGCATTTTAGGCTCTTAAAAAAAAAAAAAATTCTAAATTGGGCTCTTGAAAAAAGTTCTACTTGCATAGAAAGCAATGGTGTTTCAGAAAGTCAGACCATTTTAGGGTTTTTAGACTATAAAGCTTTCATAAAACAAACAAAAAATTCCTTTCATAAACATAAAACACTTTCATTAGAGTATCTCGGCTATGCTTACTTATTTTGAAAATTCAGACAGTTTAAAAAAGGAAAGTCCAAGATCCACCCCCACTGCACACAGTCATTTCTTGACCCTGAGCTTGTGCTCAGCAATTTATTTGACATGTAATTTGAAAACATATAAACAAAAAAGAGAGGAATGCAGTAAAAAAAAAGGAAATCATACAGTATCATCTCCATGAAATGCATGAAATCACAAGACATTAGGACTCCATGATCCTAAAAAAAAAATTGATTAATAACCCAAACACTCAGCTTCCTAAAACTGAAAAAGAGGCCAAGAGTTTCTTACGTTCTCCTATTACCAGCTGGACAACACAACGTCAACAAAGATCTGAAGAGCCATAAAGTACAGACAAATAGGAAAAGCACCCCCTCATGCTTCCAGGAGATGTAAACATAACTGAAGACAAAGACCCGCATCAGAAAAACCAGAAAAAGACTGCAAGATCTCAGCGAGGCTTTTTTTGCCTGATTTCAGTGTCTGAGAACAACTGTAAGATCCCAGCTCAGCCAGCTGCCCAGAAATCCTGTGTGCTGAGTTTGTACAACAATGTCGAAAAGTTGGATAAAAAAACAAAAATAGAACTTGAAACGTTAAGAGGAACCAATTAAAATACAAATGGGGAGGTGGGGAGGTGGGGAGGAGAAGCAGGGGCTGCAGAGGAAAACTCCAGTAGTTGATTAAAGCTGCCTTGTTTCTTGAACTCTTTACTGGACGGTAACCATTGATGTTATCAGTCATTTCAGACATGCAGCATTTTATTGTGCTGAGAGGGCAGCTTGGGCTGGACAGGATATCTGTGTGTCATCCACAGTGAAAGGCTGCAGGCACAGTAACCACCAAAGTATGGCCAAAGGGCACAAGGACAGTGAATAACCAGGGTCAGAATAGAACCAGGAATTGAAGTTAGCTCCCAAATTCATCATTATGCTCAATAAAATCCAAATGCATCATCTTTTAGACACGAAAGTAAAATACTCCAGCTAGGTAGCATTTTAGTCAGAACAAGAAATTCAGATCATCTGCAAGTTAAATTAAGTCAAGCAGTTAAACACACACACAAAAAAAAAAAAAAAAGAAAAAGAAAAAAAAAAGCCACACACATAAACCCCCCACGCCCACTCTTTGAAGCGTGGTGCAACTATGGAATATAAGAATTCATAAGAAGAGTTATAGGAGGGCAAAGGGCAAATTAAAACAAGTTAGAGCAAGCAGAGGAAAAGGGTTACACAGCAGCATCAGAGTCCTTATAGATTAAAAGGAAGATCGACTGGATTTTCTGAGGTATTTGGACATTTCTTCTGTCCAAATCAAGCAAGAAAACTCCAGGATGGTGTTCCCAAAAGCCTGAACACCAAAAAGCAGACTGAGAAGCTTTCAAGATTAAGGGGGGAGTCGAGCACTGGATGCCAAATTCTGATTAGATCCCAACTGCAGAGAACAAAAGGAGGCAGGGCTTTGCCTTCCAACACTATTTTTCACATGAAAGCAGCTCCTGGCCTGCACCAAGCTGGCATTGCCTGCACCCAAGGATCTGCTGGGGTTCAGTACAGCAGGATACACACAGCCAGGAGAACCCCTCCACCCACCCTGCCTCTGTAGTTCACATCAGAAACAGCTTCACATCACTACTGCAGCCTCCTCAGAGGTGAGCAGGAACATTATATGGTGTTTTCCAAAGATGCCAAGCTGTGCATACAGCAGATCCAAAAGCTGGTCTTTGAGAGAGGGGGTGTGAGGGTACACAGGCACGACACGCACACAAAGGCACTGCTTCTTCCACAGTGACTTCACTCCATCAGCTTTACAAACACCAAGAATATTCTCCCCAACTATTTAAATCACCTTGCCACATATTCTGCGGACTTCCAGTGGGCTCTCTGGCATGGGGCCTCCAATGTCTAACAGCAAACCTAAACCCAGTTTTCAGTACCTCCCTCCCTGTCCAATACTACTGACTTCAGCAAACACCAGGACACAGGGTACCATGGTCACTTATGCAAGGCACAGCTTCAGAGATTTACATCTGAGGTATTCAGCTGCACAAACCTTTCCCTGTGCAGACAGAAAGGTGTTCTTCCAGATTTTTGAGTAACAATATACCTACTAATTTCCATCTGATACCACATTAAACTCCCTACCCCTCCAACTTGAACATTCATAATTCCTTTCAGACACAAAAGACAGTGGACTGACCAAGGCTCATCTCAACAGCTTTCCCACCTTAGTATCAAGCAGCACTTTCCCATTTCCAAAGTATTGGTGGCACCTAGGCAGCATATGTTCTGCCTTAAGAACTTCTTGCACACTTTGCTGCTGCTGAAAAGAAGGTGGAGGGAGATTTACTCAACTATTTAGCTCCAGTCAGTCACCACCAGCACTCCTGAGGGAGCCAATTCTTAGACTATAGATGAAATGCAGTGTAAAACTGCAGCAGTGAGAAATCATAGTAGAGGCTTGCAGAGGCTACTGAGAATCTCAGAGACATAACTTAAATCTGCAGAATCCAAATTTTACAGAGCAATCAGTCAGAACTTTATTACTTTTTCTGAGCCATCACTCTCCAAAACAGACTTTTGTGATTCCCAAAGACACCATGAAATTACCTTAAAAAGCCAAAACAAACACGCAAAATGATTAAATACACTTTTCAGTCATTTCCCATACAGCAGAGAGATCCAGCTGCTGACTCGACACTTCTGTTGGCATCCACCTATTCCCATTGTTCTGCTCCCCTCCGCTGCCGAGGCGCCACGCTCCAGCCCTGTGCATCACCCCTTACACAGCTGGACCACAGCTCTGCAGCACAGGGATTTCTGCCTCAGCAGCACAGCCGAAAAGCCCAGCACCTCCTCCCCTCTCCCCAAAGTCGGCAAGATTCTTTGTATTTACTTCCTAGATGTGGATTAAAACTGAAAGATTCATATCTGCTGAGACACAATCCATCTCTTTCATTCCCAGACGCTACTCCACCATAAAATATTTCCCCTTCCCTCCCTAAACTGGGCGTTTCCTCCCACTCTCTTGCCCTTGGTAAAAACATTCATCTTCTTGCCATCTTGAGGAAGTTGGACTCATCTCAAATTTCACCAGGTCCCCTTGTATAACACTTCCCTAAGTCCTTGGGGGGAGGTTTAATCCGGATCCAAACTCTGGAATCAATCCCGAGAGGCTGCTGGGCTCCAATCAATGCATTAATTTTCAAGCAGGCTCAGCCTTGCCACCTGGGTCCATTTCCAAAGAGAGCAGACGACTGAGCACAAGCCCAGAAATACATCACACCTCAAGCCATCCATTCAAGATACCAACACACACATCCTGGTTAAAACACTGCTCCTTTAGTTGTTCCACTAAGACCCCAGGTGAAACAGCAGTGGCAGGGGATTTGCAAAAATACAAGATATCATTGAGCATTCTTGGATCAACTCCCAATTGGCTCAAACCTAATACAAATTAAAAACAAAACCCAATCAGAACAAAAAAAAAAAAAAAAAGCAACCACCAAGAAGCTCCCCCCACTCATCTCCCATGATTTTGTTGCTTGCTTCTGCATGGAGCTGGTAACAATGGTCAGTAATTTCAAATAAAACCATCAAATTTACATTCAAGTTCCCAAAGAGGATCCAAGTTTACTTTGCTAATGCCAAGGAACTGAAGCTTTCGTGCGTCTTATCTGAGACTTCCTGAACAGTTGTTTCTTACTGGGTTTGCTCCTTATATTAGCAGCCTCACAGAAGTAAAACCCCAATCACCTTAAATGTCATCCTGCTCTATTAGTTCCTTCCTCAAGCAGCTAAGCTAACCCTGGAAAGCCTCTCATAGGCTCTCCTTCAGAAGAGAGCTGAGATTCTCCCCCAGGACCCAGTGTGTTTATAAGAAACAGTGCAGAGAAACATAGGGGTGAACCTTTCTCGTCAGTAGCTCACAGCCAACTCATCACTTGCAAAGCCTTGTATGTTCTGGGCTGCTATACAAAAGGCTTTATGCCATGGTCTACTCCTACTGAAAAGGAGGTCTTTAATACATCTGACAATTACAGCCTCTTCTCCCAGCACAGAAAAGTTCTGATGGGAAGCTCTGGGAGACTGAAGACTGGAATATTTCTCAGAAATCATTTACTACTGTAACTGAAGAAGCCAAAACAAAACAGGGAGATTTTTAAGAACAGCAAGTTTATTCATTTGGAGAGACCCACCCACATGCCTGACCACGGCTGAGCTCGTGTGTCACTCTAAAGATCACGGCCTTGGATAGCTGACAAGGGACTGCAAGGATCATGGCACTGAGACAGCAGAGAATCTAGAAAACGCGTGCAAGGAAAAAAAGTTGAACCTTAACACCCTTGGAGAGAAATTATTTTCCTCTTAATTCTACTTGATACCAAAAGTGACTTAACACTAATCCAGGCCAAGTGGCACAAAGAGCTTGAGCTCACTTCTCTGCTGGAGAGGATGGAGTGAGTGTTGCTGTTAGAGTACAAGAAGCTCCTCTCCTTTCTGATGATTTATGCAACCTTGCTTTAAAAGGGTTGCATTCATTTTATTGCCTACTCTGCACATTCTCAAAAGGCGTTGGAGGCAGTGCCAGAAAAATAACAGGGTTTAACAATGTCTAGCACAAATCCATCGGTGCAAGAGCTCCTTTCTGAAGCGTTTCCAGATTTTTTTTTTCAGTGGGAACATTTTGTAAATAGAATTTAAAATTTGCCTTGAGCCAGGCAACACCCGCTTTTATTCAGCCCTTCACGATAATGAAATAAGTAGTTTCTCCACTAGTTATAACTAATGCCTTCCAGAGGAAAAAGTGCAAAGCAAATGGTTTACACCCTCTCACATCCCACATCCACAGCTTTCCTGTTGCCACGTCTTCTTGATAGAACTACTGAAGCTTCTGTCTCACAGTAAACAGAGCTGCAACTGGAAATAAACCCTTCCACCAGGCATAACTTAGCAAATGCAAACCAGAAGGTTGCCACCAGATGGGCTGAAACACAAGGCAGAAAAAGTTCCTTTCTGTTGTTTCTCTATGCCCAGGGAGAAAAAAAGAAAGCAATTTCACTCGACTTAAAGCCATCAGCCAGATATTTAAAAAAAAAAAAAACAAAAGAAGTAAAAAGAAAGAAAAGTAGCTCCTGAGGGAGCTAGGCAACAGCATAACTGGGCTCATCTTAGAAGAAATCAGAGAAATCAGGTGTTGGAGACACTGTCGAAGATTCAAACCATCAGACCAATAAAAATAACTGGTCAAAACAGCAGTTCTAGTACCCAAGGAAAAATCATTACCAGACTATGGAGATAGATAGACAATTTCATCCTGCCTCAACCAAGGCAAACTTAACAGCAAACAAAACAGATCATCAGTTGCAACCACTTCAAGATGTAAAACATCCCGAGCACACTGCAATGGCAGCTCTTTTTCATCTCTCTCACACTGAAAAACTCTATTTTCATACTAAAAAATATCTAGCATTATTTTTTTGCCAAACAAAACAAGAAACTGAGAAGATCATCTGTCCCTGATTTCATACTGCTTACTAACCTTCCTTTTGACCATGGAAAATTGAAAAACAGAGCTGCAATTTGCAATCTGGTGTCAAGTGCAATTACGTGAGTGCGCAAACCCCAGTACGTAACTGAGCAGTACCAACACTTCACACACAGCCAAACTGTCCTGATTTCTGCACAAGTGCTGCACAGTCAAAGCAGAGCAGATGGTCGAATGTCATCAGGTTTCATTTTTGTGTCATAAAGCACACATTTCATTCTTTCCACCCACATGCAGGTTACAATCGCTTGTTTCTGGGCTACGCCCATAGCCTTAGACTGCTGAGGTCCCATTGCTGCACCTTAAACAAGGAGAGGATTTCTCCAGGTAAAAGTCCAAATTTAGTGCTCAACATGGGGGTCACATTACCTGTACTACCACAAAAAGCTTTTGGTATTCTATGATAGAACAAAAGGCCACCCACAGCATGAAAAACCTGCTCCAGCGAGGAGCTGGATCTTTACTGGAAGCATGCTCAACTCTTGCCCTTCCCTGTGCTTCTCCCACAGCGCGATCCCCTTGTTTCAGCCAGGAGGGAGATGGGAGCACATGGCAAGAGGAAGATTTCAGCTTCCCACTACCCATCTCTCTGGTCTACTTCACCCTCTTCACTGGCAAACCCAAACAGAGCAGAAGCATCCACTTATTCTCTCCACACAAAAGATAAACACCTATCTGACCTTAGGCTTTTCTACCTCAGATTAAACCTTTGCAACTGGAATGCAGTTTGAAAACCTCCTGGAGAAAAAGGAACCTGGTTATATAGGGCCTCTACAACCTTGCAGAAGACCTTCGCAGCCCAAGGATAAGACACATGCCTCTCAAGCCTGCACAGATGTCATCACATGACAAAAACTTTAATCCCCTAAGTGCAATTACAGCAAAATCGAAGGACGAATGCACAAGAAGCACAGCTGGAATTGCAGGGATACCATCAAGGAACACAACCTCCAATGCATCTCCCTATTTCTTGCTGCTAATGACAGACTGTGCCCAAACATGTGGGGTGTTGATACCATTTAAATAAAGAGAGACCACTGGAAGGCAAGGAACTCGCATCTGAATCCTGCACAGCTTAGGGAGAGGTTCCCTTCCCCAGGGATTGGGAATTGTTTGCCTGCTCAAAGGCAGCAGAACTCCGAGATATCATCACAAATAGGAAACCAGGAGAGAGGGTCAGGTTTAGCCAAAACCTTCTTCCTTGAGAAATAAATTAGGCTTTATATAGCATCTATCCAAGTGCTCTCATCTTGGGGTAGGACAAGATGCGGGGTCCAGAGGGTACTGCACAGATCAGCCTTTCTGCCTGGTACCTCCAGACGGGAGGAAGGGAGCAGGTAGGTTGCTCTCCTGGGCAGTGACCAGGCAGCATCCCTCAGAGATCGCTTCCTTTACCCAAGCTTTGGCTGAGGGCCACAGAGAAGGGGCAGCAAGAGGGCAAGAGCCTTTGTCAAATGCAGTCATGATGATTATGCTATGTAGCAAAATCAGCCAAGGAAAGCCATGGCTTTCTCCTCTGGTAGTTCTCAGCCAAATCCAGGCTGACAGTAAGGATGATAAGCCCAGGACACACTTTTGCTGCACACCAATGAAGCTGATGCTCAAAATGTCAGTTACATCTCAACCCCCAGATTCTTCAACCTTAAACTAAGTTTTGCTGAACCAATATCCCAGATAAGTGTAAGAAATGTTTCTCTCACTGAGGAGGTCCAGCTCCCTCAGGGCATCCTTCCAGGCCACTCCAGAGCCCCACAAACCTGCTCCTGCAAAGAAAGGACTCACACCCAGGGCACTACAGCTCAAACACATGCATCTGAATTATTATTTAAAAGCTAAGAGGGAAAAGAAAAACAAAACCAAAAATGCACGCTTCTGAAGAGTCTATCCTAACCCTCAAAGATATTCTACGTATATAGCTTCTGTTAATTTTCAGTGTGAAGGAACGCTGCCAAAAACCCATAAAGCAGTGCACAAGTTCTTTTAGTATAAAACTAGTTTCCCCCCCACCCCTCCCAAAACTACGATAAAAATCTTAACGGAAAGAGATTCTTTAATTTGTCTCCCACAAAGAGCAGGAAGATCTTTGGGAAGGATGACGGATATAATCAAAAGTCATGGCGCATACTTCTTATCAGTGTTTGAACAAGATGTGTTTATTCTTTTGGCAATGATTTAATTTGATTTTAGCAAGCTCTCCAAACTCTGCATCATCACTCCGCCAAACTGCAGAAGAACCCAGAGTCCCTAAAGGTAATCTCTATTGCTCTCATCCTCCCTCACTGGGACCTAGGAAACTTGGACAAGACCGGACAAACTTGCAGATACTCTCCTTCACACCCAGTTTTGTGCATGCTTCCTCACAAACGTTTGTACACAACGCAAAATTCCATATGTGGAGGTGAGGCAGGAAGATACAATGACATTCAAAGGGTTCCTGTTCATCAGCACCTCATCACCCTATTAATAACCACCCAAAGTCTCTCTCCTTTTCACATCTCCCACTCATAAACACACAGGAACAGATCTCCAGGGTCATCAGGTCCAGTGCTCTGCCAACAAAGAGCTTAATTGTCCTTACAGCTGACCCAGATCAAATGCTGGGATAGATTAAGCTGAAAAAGTGGCTGAAACAGGTTCCACCTCCAGCCTCTCAGGGCCGTGATTCACTTTAACACCCTTCTCCCCTCTCTCAGCTTTTCTCAAGCAGACCTGACCCATTTGGGAGGAACCCATCTGACCGTGGCGTTCAGCACCACGCTCTCAGGCATGGGTGCCCCAGGGCCGTGGGTGATGGTGCGAGCTTGCCGCCCTGACCACACAGCCTGCACTGGGGCTTGTGCAATGGCCCTTTCCCAGGCTGGGAACGCATTCCCAGGGCAGAATGCACCGCACAGACAGCGTGTGAGGACAGCAGAGCTCAGCATCGGCCAGCAGGCAGCCAGCATCCTGCAGGGGCTGGGAAAAGCACCCCAAGAAATGGGCTTGGAATGAGAGAGGACTCCCTGCTCTTCATTTTAAAACTTGATTTTAAAATGGGGGGAATTACTTCCCCCCCCCTTAAATAAGGTCCATTTCTAAACCCAAAAGCTAGTCTAGACTAAGTTTTTCATGAGTTGGTATGCCTGCCTTGAGACCAACACAGCAACAGCTCTAAAATCTGAACTGCAATCACCAGTGACAACAAAGTGCTGCTTCTATTTGCACACTGAGAGCTTTTTATTTTTCCTTCTTTTTTAAGGAAACCATGCCAAAGCCTACTTCTTGTTTGCAAGCTTAAGATGGGTGAGGTTCATCATCACCAATATATTTTAATTGAGCATTAATAAGTCTCCCTCTGTTTTGAGACAAGTCATTAGCAAGGCTGCTCTTCCTCAGAAACAAAGCCAAGTCAATGCTAATCGGGTTTTCCTTCCCCAGAGTACAACACTTTGCTGGATGAACAAAGTTAGCACACCATGTTCAAATCCAAGGAGGTAAGAGGGAGAATGGGGGGGTGAAAAAAAAAAAAAAATCAAAGCTGAAGCCTTTTAAAAACCTCCTGTGACAGCAACAGCGATGAGTGGCATTTAAGCGGAGCGAGAACGCTCCTGAGCGCATCGCTTCTGACAGATGAGCCCAGCCAGTCAACCATAGGGACTCCACAGCCCCACCGCTGCTATTCAGCGAAAGTTGATCAGATAGCAGCAGACGAATAACACCAAGCAAACACCCCAAGAAGTGCTCTCTCCACATTTAAGAGTTTATAATTAACTTAGGAAAAAAAAAAAGTCACCCGTTTGTGTCTCCTGCATGGAGCAGAGGAACCACGCGCACACGAGGGTTTGGGCTCCCTGCGGAGAGGGACGGGGAGAGCACGCTGGTTTCAGTTTACCCCTCGCTCTCCCCGAGTCACAAACCCACCGTCCCAGGCGTGCAAGCCTCGAGTATACCTTCAGCACACTTTTCCTCACCAGCTCTCTCATCTCCTAGCTATGCTCTTGGCCTTTCAATTTCTATTTTGTTTTCTCTTCCAAGTGGCTGAGCCTTCTGTCTGCTTTGGGGCTCGTACCCCGTGCCCTCCACTTGAAGCCTTTTCTCCAGGAATACACACACGCGCACACACACAGCTTCGGCTGCTTTGCCATTCTGGCAAGTGTCAACACAGCTGCTGTCTCCGCTGGAATGTAAACCAATATTGTCGTTAGATCTCCCTCAACCCCTGGTAACTTCCTCCAAGATTTGCACAGCGTGTGGCAATCCTCTCCACTGCCACCTTACAAAGCATCGACCCAGCTGGTTAAAAGCAATTAAATAAATAATTTAAAAAAATGAAATCAAAGCTGCACCTGAAGTTTGCGTCCCACTCATGCTCATGAGGTGCAAAGGGCTGTAGAAAGCAAAATGCATCCATTGTACACACATTTATCCTCATATATTCTGCCTATATGAACACCCTGTGTAGAATACCTCGCTGCTGCAAGTTATGAGGCAAGGTATTCACAGAACTGAGTAAAAGAGGTATTGGTGTGGACGCTAACGCAGCATTTGCGGCGAAGAACCTTTGTTTGCATATTATTTTACTTTAAAAAGTAACCTAAGAAGGGATTTATAACACATTTTCAGTTATTTCCTAGATACCATCCACTTTTAACCACAAGCAGCAATTTTGGCAATAAAAGACTTGTAAAAGAGTTATAATGGAGTCCTCACACATAGTATTCAGACTGCTACAGGAATGCAATCCGTGTGAATTTCCCACCATAAACAACTGCCTTGCTTCTCCAATGAAAGAAAATTATGTTTGGCTGATCAGGGTTCCCAAAACAAATTCACTGTCCCAAACGTAAAGACTCAAAGTTCACTCTCATTCAGATACTTAGCCCAGCAAACTCTGCTTCTCCTTGTAAAATGCAAAAGTCTCACAAAAACAAGTGTACATTCCACACCTAACTTCACGGGTGAAGGAATTGCATGTATTCACTAAAAATAAAAATACATTAGCGACATCACAGCTCAAACCTAGAGTCCTTACCTCGCTATACTGGGACTGGGCATTGTTTTCCAGGTACAACATGTTAGCAGTCAAATTGATCAACGCTGCTGTTCTTTCTTCTGGCTCCAGGATTTTGACAAACACCTCCCACCCCCTAGAAGACCCTAAAAATATGTGATGCTACTGTGAAGATAACAGGACTCGGAGTGTGCCTCTCTGCATAATTGAAGTTTCCCTTATATACCTAACTATAGGCAAGGAGGAGGAGGTGGGGCTCTCCTGCCTTACCTGTCCAATCTGTCAAAGTGCCACCTGGAGTCCTCCACTCCAATGGAGAGAGGCCTCTCCCAGCTCATTAAGTAGTTAGAATTCCTTATCACCAATCTCTAAAAAGCAAAGGGAAGGGAAGGGAAGGGAAGGGGGGGAAATGGCCAAAAAAAGAGAAAAGAAAAAAAGAAAGAGACAGACAGGGAAAAGAAAGGAAACAATAACTTTCCCCTGTCACTTTTCTACAAGTTTAGGAACTCACAAGAGAGCCATGGAGCTGCTCTAAAGGAGCTGCTCCAAGAAACTTCTATTTATTTATTTTCTGCAAAGATTGCAGGGCTGTTTTTTCCCCAGGCACAGGCTTTGCTGCTACCAAGAACCAAAATGTTCAGGAAGGGATCGGGATGCAACGCTCGACACTGGTGGTGCAGTAAAGCAGCCTAGTGTCTGGCTGCTGCGTGCAGATTTGGGACAAAACCCCCAAGGAGCTTTCTGAGAGTCAATCACTGGTTTCATGCACCACAATCCAGCTACATTCTCTGTCATCTCTGTGCTGCCATCCACACTCACAGCAAACAGGTCCTGTGCTTGCAGGGCATCACTCCAGCTATATTTTTTCCCTTTTTCTCCTTTGCAATTGCTTCAAACTTGCACCATGGTTAAAAAAATAAGTAAAAAAAACCCAACTCCTCCAAAGGGACTCACAGTGTTGAATTAATACATGGGAGAAGTTTTTGGGTACCACTCAGTAAAAACCACCTGGACACAATGCCTACGGCAAACTTTTCAAAAGAAAGATAGAGGAAGAGCACTTAGCCGAGATCTGCGGGAGAGATCCCCACTGTGATTTTACTCTGGACAAGCAGACAAAACCCCTTATCCTGCCCGGGTGTCCTCCAGGGAGCCCCCGGAGCGTGCCGGGGGTGCGAGGTCAGCGCTGTGCTGGTGGCACCCCGAGCCCCTCCGAACACCCGGGGATCCGCCGCCCGCCGGGAGAGCGGGATGCGCGGCAGAACAAAAGGCAGCTGCTCCCGGAGCGCCACCGAGCCAGGAGAAACAGAACACCTTTCCAAGGGGCTGGGCAAGGGGGAGAGAGGAAACCAAACATCCAGATCAGAGCGCGGCCGCCCGCCCAGCCTAATGACAGCGCTCCGAACTTTATTTGAGGACCTGTCGTCAAGCGGGGCTCTGCCGAAACGCAGAGCGCGGACTGCGAGCGCTGCCGAGGAACACCGAGCCTTCCTCCCACTGCGGGGGGCGAGCGACCGACCCACAGGGGCTTTGCAAGGAGGGACAAGGGTCCTGGGCAGGGCTGACACCCACACACGGCCTCAGCAGCTCCCCGCAGCCCCGCTTCTGCCCCGGAGCTGCCGCTGCCCCGCCTCGGCCCCGGGCATCATTTAACCCCGGCCTCGCTGGGCAGGCAGGCAGGGACTCGGCTCACGGGGAGATGGAAGCGAGCGGGCTGTGCTGCTCAGGGGGCTGGCGGCTCCTGGGCTGCCTTCTTGGCACACGGCAGCTCTGCAAATTAAGGGACACTGCAAGCTCACCAGCCTATTCCAGGCCGGAGACAGGCAGCAAGTTCGTAAGGCTGCCGCTAAAACAACTGGACAAAACCATCTTCAGGCAGGAAGCAAAACAAGAACAAATTCAGAGCAGAGGATTACAGTGTCCCCCTTCCCCTGCAGCAGCGCCTTGCCACAAGAAGCAGGGAAGGGATCTGATTAGCTCTCACCCTGCAAGCACAGCTCACCGGAGCTGGTGGGCACAAGCAAAAGGTCGGAAGTATTTCCAGTGCACCTTCCCAACTCCTCCTCACCGAGCACAGTGCAAGGAGGCACTTCTGACAACAGGCTGCAGAGAGAAGCACTGAGCCCTCCCCACCTGCCACCACCAGCAACATCCCAGCTCAGGTCGGGGCCACACACACCTTCAGTGCTCCTGAGCTACCAGCAAGAGCCTGCTGAGCACACAGCAGGTTTTCTACACCACAGGAACAACTCAGCAGACCACTGCCACAGCCCCTTGCCCTCCTCTCCATCTTCCCCAGCATCACCTCACACCAGGGGCTGTGCCTGCTGTACTTATCTGATCTCACCCAATATGGGCACAAGCCAAAAAGCCACACCAGCACTAATCTGGAGATCCAGGCAAAGTTTGCAGGGAGCAGCCACAGCACCGTTAGCCAAACGGGGCACTTTGCAGCACCACTGCAAAGCTTACACAGAAGCAAGAAGTCACCCGTGGATTTTCTGTTGTCTAACAGTGAGGAATAGTTATGCTGTGCTCAGATGACCATTTTGATCCCTGAACACTGTCAAGTTTTCAATACTGGCCCATGAGTTCAAAAACTACGGAGGGGAAGGAGAGAGCAGGAAAAGGTACATACATAAATCTCCCAACCTCAGCAGGTCATTGCAAAAACCTCTCTCATAGCTTTGCTACGAAACTCAGAAGATCTTCCTTTTCCAGGTCATTAATGCAGCATTGTTGTGTGAGGTATCTGCCATCTTCTGCCCCACAGGTGGCTGGAGGTGGCTGTGGGTGAAGCAACACCCAGATAAAGAGAGATACGTGGAAGTTTATCCAAAGAGATCTGCATGTCAAACACGAGGAGAGGTGTATA
The DNA here is from genome assembly GCA_013397115.1 of Edolisoma coerulescens. Lineage (NCBI taxonomy): Eukaryota > Metazoa > Chordata > Aves > Passeriformes > Campephagidae > Edolisoma > Edolisoma coerulescens. The sequence continues at coordinate 60,562 of VWZW01002522.1, read as the reverse complement.
TAGCATGAATAAATTGACATGTCAGCACAAATCCCTGCCCTCTGTACACACAGCCCCAACCCGGCTCGGTGTTTCAGATGCATTACCCTGTGCGGTCACCTCGAAGAAGATGCTGGACAAGTGGCTTTTTGCAAATCCATCATCCACAAGGGACACAAAGAAGGACACCACCACCCCAGCAGGGGTGGCAGGAGGTAAAAGAGAAGGCACCAGACTCTGTGCCCACCAACGCTGCTGCAGCCCAGGCACAAGCGCATCCTTCTCATCACCCCCGGGACCCAAACTTTGTTTCACTGGCTTCAGACCTAAAGGCACTCTCCTCATAAGATGCTCTGTCTCACAGGCTGGTGCCACGCCTTGGATATTCATACTGGCACCACTGGCACAAGGGAAAAGTAAAGGCTTGAACCCTTCTACCTTATCATGAGGAAGATAAGTTCCCAGACCCTCATTTGATTCTCTCCTTTTGCAGACAGAAAATTTTCATATAGATGAGCCACCAACAACCTAACAGCAGCCAGGCAGCATCTCTCTGGGGTTCTCAGAGGAAAACTCGATTTCCTGAAATACCCTATGCTTAAATGGCTGAGTCATAAAAGCAGAAGGACACCCCCACCTCCTCACACTGCACACTCATTTTTCAGCCATGGGACAGTGATAGTTATAATTTGTCTGAGCCTTCTGGACAGGTCTCCAAGGGCATCATCAGATGTAATGGTCTAAAGTCATGGCAAGACAATCTTTGTAAACAGAGACTATGCCTCATCATACCAATTAGCTTAATCAGAAAAAGCAAACATTCAGGCAAAGGCCCTCCTTTCACACATTAATAAGAATTACTTCATGCTGAGGCCAGATGAACAAGGTTTAACTCTATTTTTATATTCCAACAAGCTCTCCCCCACCCCAAACAGAAAAAGAATAAAGTAGAAAACAAAGAAAAAAACTCAAAGCATTGAGAGAAAAGCCTGGCACTTATGCTCTGGATGCTTAGTTGGACTGAAATTAAAAAAAAAGTAGCTCAGCCTCAGGAAAGGAAGTCTCCTTAAAGTAATTTACCTCCAATACTGTAGGAAACTAAAAATAATAATTGCTAGTTAGATTTGAAAGTTTCAGCTGCAACCCTCCCAGGTCTGACTCAGATATTCTAGAAAGCTTCTGGCAATGCTTTGTGGCTCCTGCTGGTATGCTGAAGAACAAAATAAAATGCAAACAAGACCCCTAAGTTTCCAAAATGAGCTGTCGGCCAAGTCAAACTGCTGATTCAGAGTCTTTGTTTGAATCCTCTTTCCCTGTGCTCTTACATGGTTCATCCCAGCCCCGCTCACCAGTACCACGTGCAAGTTCTCAATAACGCTCCTGGGCCACAAGGTAAGTGTGCAAAATTGTGACGATTAAAAATGTCATTACCATAACTGCAGTGTTAATTGGAGATGGTGTAATTTCTTGTAGAAGGGAGGGGTGCGCATGCGCACCTGTCTGCGTGTTAGGCGGTTCATGCAGAATTTCCTGCAGATCAAATAAAAAAAAAATCTGCTCAGACCTCTCCACTCATATAAAAATAGCATCTGGATCAACCGCGTCACCACGGACTGTGACATTCACTTAACTCAGAATTGTTTACAAATTAGGACTGAGATAACAGGAGGAGGAGGGAAAAAATAGAACAGTTTTTGGTGGATTTTTTTCCCCTGTTACCTCTGAATAACTGCTGAATGCTCAAAAAACAAGCCTCTGCCAATTGGCTCTGGCGGTCTTTCCAGTGAAGATCTTACAGGGAGAGACGTGTACTCTGCGACAGCAAGAAGCCAGGTTAAAGAGCAAAAAGAAAATACTTTCAAAAAAATGCAAAAATCAACCTGCCTTCTTGACAACTCATGCAGAGCTGATCTTCATTGCTCAAACCACAAGGAAGAGAGGGAAAAACAACGTGGTCCCTGAAACAGGGACTTTCCTCTTTTTTTTTTAATCCAACCATTTATGGCAAGACAGAACAAATTAAAAAAGGAGATGAGGTATAAAAGGCAGCATCCTACTTGCTGCTGACTGGCTACAGCCTTGTGTGCATCCCAGGCAGGCTGCTCCAGAGCACGGAATGGAACTGCAGCTGATCCATGCGCAAGAGAGGGACCAGGCAGCCCCAGCTCTCAGAGCAACCGCCCTGCTGCACCCGGGAGCACAAATTCGACCCTCCTGGTTTCCTCACCGCTGACCCAGGGACAGGTCTGAAGCCCAGAAATTCCTTTGAATCGCACTCAAATGTATGAGCCTCCAAGTCAGAAACATGCCCCATCTGCAAGTGTTTAGTACTGAGGATCAAACCCTTCTTCCAAGGACTCCTAACTGCATTTTTTTCTGCATTTTAAAAGTGCAAGGTAAATAGCTGGACTTGCCAAAGGCAGGAGGAGAGCCCAGCTCCCAGCTCTGCCCATGGTGCAGGTCGGCTTCTCCTTCCCAAGGAACATGCCCTCCCCAAGGCAATCGCCTGTCACAACAGCCCTGCCCTCCGACCCTGGGTAAACATCTGCGCACGCTGCTTATTTGAGCTCCTACAGTCTCGTTATCTCCCCCAGAACACCCTTAGGGCTAATTAGAGAGTTAATGGCATCATGTCAAGAGATAACGCTACATGGTGGGGGAGCAGGGAGAGGGAAGGTGGAAAGGAATTGTGAAACAAAACCAGTTCCCTTCACAACCGCTGCGCAATATTGGTTTAGGAAGGGCGCACGCAGCCCCTGGGGCCTCTGCCCTCCAGCTGCCAAGCTCCATTTAATGAGAGCAAGACACTCCTCCGGAGAGATTCAGCTCTCCAGCCAAGGTGATGCAAGGTCCCTACACCTTCCCCACCATCTGCACAACCAAAAACGCTGAACCCCATCAAGGGTCATTCCCACCAAAGTGCCAGCAGTGACTCACCTCCCACAGTTGGTGCATGACATAGGAGGCAGACAAAGCATACAACAGATCATTTATCAAAATGTGCTTCTGTTCATCCCTGGTGCTCCTTTTATCTAATTTTCCCACTTTTACTGTACCCTAGTGATTATTTTTAAAGAACAGTTGCTTTCACTATAAAAGCTTAGAGGTAAAACCATCTGGACATAGATATCTTGGCAAGGTAGCCTGTAAGCCCTCAAAACCACTGGCCAGCAGACACTTTTGCATTGATGAACACAAACCCAGGTCAGTAGACACTCAAGCATGAAGATGTGACCAGGGGACTCTGGGGGTTCAAGCCAGGGCAGCTCTTTGTTTGGGGTAACAACCCTCAACATTCAAACTGCATTTTTGTCTCACAAGGATCTTTGGATGCTCAGCACAGCATGACTGACCACCCCCTCGACCTCCCGTATTTATAAAAAAATTTTCAAAAGTTAAGAGAAAGGAAGTTACACAAGAAAATTCATGAAAATTGCTCCTGATTGGCATGAACAGTCCCATCCCTCCAGCTGGACGTAGGGCAGGGTCATAGGACGAACCTGCACCCCAGAGACCAAGCGCTCTAGCCAGGGAAAGGGAGGAGGAGATAGCGACAGATTACAGAGCTTTTGTTTTCAGAGAAAGGAGCAACTGTTGACAGACCAGGGCTGTTCTTGCACAAGCAGCTGAGGGGAAAGTGCTGTTCTTCCCTTATCTTATATAAACTACAGATTGGTCTCGTGAAATGCACGACTGTTTATAAACGCACAATCACAGCAGCTCTTTCCAACCAGCCTCTGCTCTGCTGCCAAGTCCCTCCTACCCAAGCCCTTCTACAATAAGCCAGCATTTTAAAGAAAGTTACCAGTTTGCAATAATTCGAGAAGAGTCTTCCAAACCTCTGGTTACACCCTAACCCTGCAAATCCATGGCCATTCACACTTCTCCTATTAACACATCGCTGTTATCCAATACTGCCCAGGTGCTTTGGAGTGCAACACACCTCCCGAGGCAGGAAGCCTGGAAGCCTGTTTATGCCTTTTTTCTTATGAAATAATGTTGCACTTTGCAGTGCTGGTCTTCCCCAGAAGATTGATCTCTTTTGTTTCAGACTTGTTTAGTTTTAATCCAGTCTGGACATCACCATGAGGTCCACTGTACCCATCCGTGCTCTCAAGGAGAAGCAAGAGTGCTTCAGGGTACCTTTTCCTTCTATTTAAGCAGGCTGGAGATAGAAGTCCATGCTTTTAGAGTGACAGTTACTGAAAACTCCTTTGATCTTTCATTAATCTCTGCAAATTCAGCTGTTGATCAGAGAAGAGTTCAGTCAGCAGTGAGCAAACGAACTCAGGCCACAAACCACTCCTTAACCAACGCTTCACAGAGACTGATTTAATTTTTTATGACTGCCTGACAATTCACTCCCTCATTATTTCAGTGCTATCAAATCAGTGACAGTGAGGTGGAAAGCAGATGGTAGAGACATTCAGTAGAAAACATTACCTAGTCCAAAAGTCTCCTCTTGAAATATTGAAGGAAAGAAATAATAGTCATTAAGAGGACTGTGGGCAGGATCTGCAGAACCACAAAGCAACATATATAGTGAGACTCTGGATGCCTAAGACTCTCTTCAAAGCAAGAATCCCAATTAATGCAAGAGAGAACTTTTAAAACAAAAGCTACACCCCACAGCTGGCTGCAGCACAGACACTTTGGCTGTGCTGGACAAGGAAGGGGAGCAGGACACTCCCAGGGCTGTGCTCCAGGTTTGTCTTACCCTGGAAGGAGAAACCCCTCCCTGGCACGGTCAGCTCTGCAGCTTGAAACAGCACGATGAGGTACTTCCCATCCTCCACTCATCTCACCCCACAAAGAGGGGTATCACAAAGCTCCACAAAGTTTTCATATGGCTGGATATGGACAGCTCAATTCATCACCCTTCTTCCAGCCAACAAGAGTAAAGGACCTTATTTTCTTTCTTCAAAGAATTTTGTTTAGAATAAAAAAAAAAACAAAACAAAACAAAAAACAAACAAACAAAAAAAACCCAACACAAAACCAAAATGTCCAGAGGAACATGAATTTTGGGGAAAAAGAGGATCTTATCAACTAGATAGAAACAATGAGTGAAGTTCCCATCAAGACACCATAAACCTTAAACTTGCCCCAGAGGCAAAGGTGCCTACAATCTATTGCTTCAAGATCAAGACGGCTTTTAATTAAGTGTTTGTGCAGACCTTTTAAAGATGTAAAATAAGCACGAACGCATTATTGCTCGATACTTGCTCAAGGAGCACGTGTAGCACCATGGAAACCTTTGGAGGCAGGCCTAGCTGCTTGAGGAAGATGTTTTCTGAAGCGACTGCTCCTTTTGTTTGGAGGTATTTGCATATAGGCAGAGGACAGGACTCCAATTACCACACTCTTCCACTTCGGGTGCTCGTAGCAATAGAGTCGGGGAGTTAAAGCCATCCCTCCTGAAACACCCCATCTCACATGTGACTCTCTCCCAGTAGGTTTGTGCTTTTCAGCTTAAAATTAGTTTATTCCTTCCCAAGATGAATGCACAGCAAGATGCTGAAAGGGAAGAAATATTTACAGGAATTTTAAATAGGCTTCCAAAATGTTCACACAGCAGACAGATCACCCATTAGTTTTCTTCAGTAACATCCAGAATCCTGGGCACTGACATTAAAAACAAAACACTCGGTGTAAGGATACAACTCATCAACTGGCTGCATTCCTACAAGGAGAAATGCAGCCATCCCTGGTCTGCAGCCAGAACTAGGGCCAAATAGCACAGGAAAGGGAGCTAGGGAAAATTTATTTTAAAGAAACATAAATATGTCTTTAGAGCCATGCTACACACAAGACGAGGGAAATCTTCAGGCTTTGGTCAAACTGAATGTACAGAAAAATTCTTTCCATTCATTCTTATCTGAAAGAATGGACCATTTCTAGATCTGGATCTGCAGCCCTAAATGTGATGATTAGATCATCTGGAAGGACCTACAAGGCAGAAGATTAAACATCCAGCAGGATTACAAAGCCAAGCCTAAATAGGAGAGCTTCTGAGTTCAACTGCAAACAGAAGAGGTGCTGGAGGGAAGCTTCCAATAGAATAATGCCTTTGCACATTATGGAAATGCCTTTGCATAATCTCAACTTTCTTTGCACAGCTATGGAACGAATAAATAACCACAGAGAAGAGAAACTTGGCAAGCCTCAAACTCTCTCAAACAAAAACCAGACACTAGTAAAAGCTTTGATCACATTCCTGTGCTGTACAAAGTCCTTCCTTCCTTTCTATGGTCAGTCCGGGAATACTTAGGCATGGAAACGGATGGCCAAACAAGCCACTGTGCTGCATCTCCTTATCAAATCAGCCTCATCCTCCAGGTGCAAAACCCTTTCCCAACAAAATGCAGGGCTGTGGCAGCTGCCAGAGCCTGTGGCAGCACACACCATGTGTTAGTCAGTCCCTGCACCGAGGCACTATTCCTGCACTGCTCACCACATCAGCTCCCTGCCCTGCTGTGGCTGCACAGGGACATCCTTCCCGTCCCACAGTTCCACCACCCTGTAACCAGCTTTCATCTGCTTCTTCAGTCATTACCTTGCAACAAGTAGAGTTCTCTTCTCCTGACCCAGAAAAACACTTCTAAGGAATTAACACAGTTTAGAGCCTGTGCTTTAATATTAAAGCACTGGATAGGATGCAACAGAGTTGTGCGGGACAGTACGGCGGGGGCTTTCTGTGTCTGTCTATCAGATGCACAGCTGATCCTGACCACAGCTCCCAGCTGATGGGGACCAGGAATTCAGTGCATGGCTATCAAATATGAATTACTGCTCTACATGGTGCTAAGGCTGAGGGCATGCACAAGAAAGCCAGCAGCCACCTTGGGCCAGAGCAGCTCCTCTACAGCTTGCTGCGCTGCAGCATGGGAAAGTATCCTGTGCAAGGTGGTTTGGGGGGCTCCTTCATGAGCCTACAGAAGATTAAATATGGGAAAGGTTTCTTGCTTCCATTGAGAAGCATCAAATATCAGCTCTGAGATGTGTCATTGGTAAGAGGACTAAGGCTGAGAGTGTTGACGCCTCCATTTCCTACACAGGATGCATCCAGTCTATCCTACAGCCATCTCCACCTCTGTGCATAAAGGAGAACAGCAGAGTCACAGAGCTGAAGCTCTCAGTTTTCAAACTATGAAACACATGTTGCACTTCCAAAATTTCTATAGCTACCAGGCTCGGGACACCCACAGCCCATAAAGCTGTATACCCAAACCCAAATCCAGCCCTATACACTCCACCATCCCCAGGGCAGAAACCCACCCCACAGGCTGTTCAGCACTGCCTAGTCAAGCCACACACAGCAAATCCCCACGATTATTTGCAGAAGATGAGGGAGAACAAATAAATTAGAAAAAAAAAAAAGAAAAAAGAAAAAAGGCAAGGAATTCTCTCTCTGCCTTTTATGGGGAGGGATGGATCCAGGTTAAGAAAACTCTGACCACGGCACTGTCTGGGGAGCAGGCATTCCGCTGAACTGGTTAGGCAAGGGGCTGCAGGAGGACGGCTCGCTCAGGGGCATGACAGGAAGGTATGCACAGGGGGAGGGGGATGAGCTGCTCCATCCCTGGGGACAGCACTCCAGCTCCTGCCAACAAGGTCCCCGGAGCCCTGGCCACACTGCTGGGACTGTGGTGGCAGAAGACTTACAGATTCTGTAAACCCCTCAAATAACACTTTTACCAGGATGCTCTTGCTGCAGTCCTTAGCCCAAAGCAGCTTTGTTTGGGTCCAGACCAGCATCAGTGAGCAGTTTACTGGACTTTGGAGGGATGGTAAAAGAAAGTAATTTTGCACCTGGTCAGGCAGGCTGACAGCACTAGCAGGGCTCCAGGACATTGCAGGGGTTATTGCACTGCCACACGCCTGCTCCTACAGAGACATCTCCAGACCCCTCCTCCCCGTTGCCCCAGGGCATTTAACCAGTCAGACACAAATATAAAATCGCTGTAACATTACTAATTTCTAGCACGGCGGGATACAGGCTTTGCAATCAGTGTTCATCCTGAATGCAGGGAGCTAGACATCACCCCACCACACCCCACAGTTGCTGGCTACATCCTTGATCAGAGCAGAGGCTGGGGACCACCTTCTTTGGTCACTTAATGAATGGCAGGAGACCCCCAAGGACACATATGCAACTCACCTTCGTGGCCATCCGCAGCTCCTTCCCACACCAGGGCCATGTCAGAAACTAAGTGTTCTCCACACCCACAGGGCCCACCAGCCCTTCACTCCAGTTATGCAAAAAAGGCAGATCTTTGCTGGGGTTTCCCAGTGTGCCTGTGGTTCACACCAGGGGAAAGGAAGGGCCACAGCTGACAGCCAGGATGGGCCACCCAGGACATTGTGAAAGAGCCGGTCACAAGGCACATGGCTGGGGAAGGTTGCTGACTCTAATGTTATACCAGACCCAGAAACCCCTTCCTGACCCCCCCAGACCTCTTCATCCCAAGGCAGTGCAGATCACCAGTTTCTCTTACCCCTTCCTTATAGGGGCACAGGAAGATAATTTCTTCCTTAAAACAAGTGCATGAGAACTGCAAGGTCTCAGCAAGAGGCAGGGCTATAGCCCAGATGAGAGGGGTTTCTGTGTCACCCAACCTTCCTCCCCAGGTCTCTCCCCAAACAGCTGCACTTTCAAAAGGCAACCAACACAACTGATGGGTGCTCAGCAGGGCAGGACTCGTGCTCATTTTCCAGCCCATTGATGGGGCAGTTTCTTCAGGCACTGCAGCTCCTCCCCCACTGCTAGCTCTGTTGTGAACAAGCACCTGTACCCCCAAAAGTCAAATAATAATAATAAAAAAAAAACAAAGCCACAGGTTTCACCAATGCAATTCTTAGGATCAAGGATGGACATCTTTTAAAACCGCGAGTTCCATTTTTCAGCCATAAATTGCAAGAAGGTGCACAGCTTATTTTAAAAGCTGATTGGAATTGCTTTAAAGTCCACCCAAGGACAATTGCTTTAAATAAACCACTCTTAATTGCTCTGCACCCATTTAAATCTCACAGGGTGATGCATTTTGGAGAAAAACTGGCCTTGCTCTTTTCCTAAGACAAATGTGATACCATAAAGCACTCTGCCTTGATCTCAGTGCTCATCTCCCAGGGCCCCTCTGTTTCTGCTGCATTCCTTTGTGTTTATCTGCCCTCTTCAACCCTTTGCTGCAATCAGCTGCGTGCAGCACCTCGTGTCTAGAAGTGACATGGCTGAGGTTACAGGAGAGACAGGTGCAAGGGAAGCTCATGCCCCGAAGCTATCCAAAGGAAAAGAGAAGCTGGAGGGGAAGAGAGTTGTAAGGTATTTCAGATTAAAGCAAACACCTTGCCCCAGGCTACACATTCTCTGCCAATGAAAGCTGCAGCCGCTTCGAGCCCCAGAAACAGCAAAGCAAACACAGACTTCTCTGCAAGGGGAGTTGTCACCTGTCAGGGATGTTTGCAAATTTATAGGGAGGTGGTGGTGGTGGTAAGGGGAGTAAAAAGAGCTTTCCTCATTTTAAAAGATGGGCTGTTTGCACAGGTTTGCAATGCATATTTTGCTTTGTGAAGGCTTTTGTCCAGCATTCAACTGAGAGAAGGTGCTGTCTTCCACTGAAGACAAACTGGAACATTTATTAATGTACATACATTAATGTACTCCGAGCTGCTGCCTTTACAGTAAGGGTGAGGATGGGATGGAATTTCCCCGCTCCCCCTTCAGCTTGTCACGCCAGTGAAAAACACTTTTTAAGAAGTCGTCGCCCTGCAGCCTGGCCTCTCCAGAAATGCCTCCTGCAAGGCTGGGATCAAACCCATCATCAGCAAGAAGTAATTGCATAGAGAAAGCTTCTTGTCACTTTCCCAGGCACCAGCAGTCACCTCAGCAGTGCTCAGAGAGAACAAGGGAAAGGGACTTTCCATTCATGTTTCACTGCACCACTGACGGGAGACTCTGAACAGGCCTTCAGTGAGCCCACCAGCCACCACAGCGCTCTGCAGACAGCTTGGGGGAACGGGAGATGGGGAGGTGAGCTCGTGCTCAATGCCACAAATCCAGAGTTGAGCATGGAAGGAGAAGAGTTGCTGATGACCTTTAAACCACTGGGGATTGTTTTTTGGGAGGACATAGTTCAAACAGACCATTACTATCCACTTTGAAAATGAGAAGCCCCTGTAAACATGGAGAATCTTCTGGACTACTGAAGAGACACCACTTTACTAGAGCTGTGCTGTAATGGTGGAAAAAGCCAAGACCCAGACGCTGATGGAAGGCTTGCACCCCACCCCTCTGTGCCCCACCAAGTGCTGAACCAAAAGATAACCAGACTTGGTGTCAGTCACCTCTCCTTGTGCACTTGCATTAGCTTCACCACATTAGCCAGGCACATACCCAACCTCAAATTGGCTTTTTAACCCTTTGCAACCTTCCTGGTTGAAGAGCACTACAGCCTCCCCAGCAGTCACACCAGAGCAGCACTAACAGGTCAAACCTCCTGTCACCAGAGACTGCAACCAGAATGACCCAGGAGCTCTTTCCTTGCAGAAACAATCCTCCAGGTCACAAACACTACCAGGATACAGATTGCCAACACACCATCAGTGGGCACATTAAAAATTGTGGTTGATTAGTCAGGGAGGTAAATGACAACAGTTTCTCAGGATGGAAACAGTACAACAAGAAAATTCACAGATACCAACACAAATTTCAAACTACACTTTATTTTTACCCCAAAGTAAACAAAACCCAGGAAGAACAGAAAGAGGACATGAGCAACTCAAACTCCTGAAATACCTCCTGCTCCAGCCTGCAAGAAAAGCACCTGGCTTCTTCAGAAGAGCTATTGTTAAGAAAGAGACAGTCTGTTTGTGCCAAAGGCAATGAACCAGCAACCATCAGTGCCTCATCTATATTCCAGTCTTGAGCCATATCCCTGAGACACCCATGGCCAAGACCCATTACACTCTCTAATCTGAAGAAATAGGAGGGAAAAAGAACCCAACCATGGTTTGAAAACAAGTTTTCATTCATATATGACCCTCAAGAGAAGAAAAACCAGTGAAGAACCTCTGCCCTTGGTGAGCAAAATTGCAACTGTGCCCAGAATCCAAACTATTTTAACCCTGAGGTCACACAAACTAGCTCTAAGCAGGGAGAGTGCAGGGATGGTTGAGTAGCCAGTGCAAGAGACTCCTCAGCTCTCCTGCCAGTTTAGCTGCCTCATCCCCCTCTCCTGCTATTGCTGCTGCAGGAAAGGAGGAGCAGGTGAGGAGCCAGCCAAGGTGGGAAGATGGCCCTGGGGCAATGCAGCTGGAACAGCTCCTGCAAAACCTCCCCATCTGCCCCAAAGCTTAAGGAAGTTTCTCATTACTCACCCACATTGGGTCATTCAGCTCCGTGTCCTGCACCCGGACACAATCCATGCTGATCTCAATTTTGTTTGTGGAGCCATCTTCAGATGGGCCATCGATGAAGTTTAAATCGATCGGCTGAACTGAGCATATTGGCCTGGAAAGAACACAGCAATGAGGTTAAAATTGGCCACGTTCTGTTTTCCACCACCCCACCTTCCTTCCCTTCCCCTGTGCCCAGGACTTTGGCATCACCACGAGCCAGTCTCACAGCAAAATAAGGAATTACTAAGGAACAATTACTTCGTCACCGCTGTACTACAGCGGCCCCTGAACAGCACAGGGCCTGGAGGGACATTTCACTTGCTCTGAGGCAAGAGCACAGGAGTCAAATCACTGAAAGACAGAACTCATGGAGGATTTATGGCAGTGACTGTTTCAGCATCAGTCATGGCAAGTCAGGAATGAGAACAGAGTCAGTTTTCTTTCATTCAATGGACCTGACAGGGTGAACTCTGCACCCTCTTCACCTCCTCTCCCTCCCTGGCATCAGCAAGGGGAAAACATGCAGCCTGGACTGATGAGCCCATTTCCGGAGGGAAAATGCCAACCATGTGCCTCAGGAATCAGCCAGCTCAGCCACCAGAGGCCTGGCAGAGAGTCAGTGTCACTGCTGACCACTGTGTTTGGTCCCCACAGCCTGGCTGCAGAACCTCTGGACAGCTCAAGAGCTGTCAGTCACCACAGACTGACACATCCAATCATCACATCCATATCTAATCAACAAGTACAGAAGACTCCAAACTCCTCAGCACCAATCCCCTGAGCAGCCTGATTAGAGAGGCATCCTGTCCTAAAACACCTTCCATATGTTCCACGTAAGGGCTACTTACTGTTCCAGGAAGTCCCAGATATGCTGGATTACCTCTGGGCTGAGGAATTCCCTGGGCTGAGAGCTCTGGGACATGGCTGATCTGTAGTAACTCTCCTTCCAGGAGAAGGGGCTCGGAGTTTCTACAAACCTTAAAAAACAAAAGCGAAAAAAGAAAAAAAAGGAAGAACAAAAAAAACAAACCAAAAGAAAAGAAAAACACATACAAAGACATGTTGAATGCAGGAGTCCAGCTCGATGAAAACCCATAAATAGAAGCTATTGTGTGAAAAAGGAGACACACTGAATGCCTGAGACATTCACAGCTGTACAACACCCATTCCACACTGCTGCAGATGCTGTATTTAGATGGGAGAGAATTTGGCCACCCTTCCCAGTAAGTGAAATACTCCTCAGAGTCCACTGGGATGCTGTGTCATAAGAGTCCTGGGGGGGGGGGGGGGGAAATCCAGTTTCCATTTTACCCCCAAATAAGCAACTTCCCATATGAAGCAGGCAGCCTTTGCAGCAGGTGAAGCAGCTAAGCAGTGTGTGATTCCACTGTCCCAGGCTGTCTGCCTGTCTAAATGGCATGCCCTTGGATGATTTAGGTGACTTCTCCTACACCCAGCCACTGCACCTGAGATCTTGAACTAAGTTTTGGGTTGTTTTTTGGTTTGTTTTGGGTTTTTTGGTTGGTTTTTTTTTTTTGGTTGTTTTGGGGTTGGGTTTTTTTTGTTTTCTTTTTAAAATCTGAATAATAGTATTAATCAAAAAATAATATTTGTTTTATTTTCTACAGAAATAAGTTCCATCACATCAGATTTTATCTGCTTGTAAACTGCCTTCTCACCTCCAGCAATTCCTGAGCCAGACCAACTGATTTCCACCAGATCTGCTAATTACCTTGGCCATTTTTATCCCCTTAAGCTCCCACAAGCTTCACAGAAATAGGTGGGCCCAAGAGGAGCAGTGACAGAGCTGGAGCACTCATGCCTTCCACAGCTGCACATTCTCATCCCACTGGCCAATTTCTAAATTCAAACACAGCAGCTTTTACACCCATGTCAAAATATTTGACGGCTGTAGGGATGTAAAGGGGGTGGGAGGAATTTCTCCAGTATATTTGCAGTTGACAAAAACTCTCAGTTTAGCTTCAGAGTATGAGGCATGTGACCACCTTTCCTGCTACAGGGCTGGGGGCATCCTGCAAAATTCCCATATAAAAGAGTTATTTCAGCACAATGCAAGTGAATGACCACATTCCCTGCCAGGGGAACGGCTGTGGCAGGAGCCAAGGTTATCAATGGATTCCAGAGAGTACTGGACTAATATTTGGTTTGGCACATATTGGTTCTGTTTAACACAATGGTCTAAACAAATTGCATGGAAGACCCTAATTTATTAAGCTGCCAAAATTAAGAAAGAGTGTTTCAGAGGGAGGATCACACTATAGTGCTTTTACTCCACTTTTTCTGAAGTACTTCTGGCTGCTGTCAGAGAGGTATCTAGCTCTCTTTACTGGATTTTTAAAGCCTCTTACATTTTGAGGACAACAGCAGAGGCCTGCAAAAAGCAGGGCTTTCCTCACCTCTGCTGTCCACAGAACTGCATGGTCTTAGAAAAGAGCAGACTCTTATCCTAAGCTAAGGGAAATCAAAGTGGCTTAAGCCCCCTGAAGCCAAAGGTGGGTATGCCTCAAGATAGGTGAAAGTATCACTTCACTTGCTCATCCTTTTTGTGATTAAGAAAAAAACCTCCAGCATAATTTAAAAGTTCATGAACAGCCAGCGACACAAATGAAATGCAGAAGTGCACGGCTAATAGTTCTGCCTCACAGATGTGAGCACATGCCCACACTACATGTGAAAAAATAATCACAAATCCTCTGAGAACAGCAGTTATCCCACAAAGTACCCGAAATTACTCCTTTCAGGCTTTCAGTCTGGTAAGACACTTTCAAGAATGCCATATTGAAACCCAGAAGAACAGATCTGGCCTAAAGCCTGTCATATAAACTGCGGGTCAATGCCACCACGAGCCTTGGAGGAACACAGTGGGAAGTTCTGCAACCTGCTCTGCTGCTAAACCCAGACGGACCACAGGCATTGCTCAATACCCTCCACCCAGTCCTGACCACCAGGAATGGGCAGAGAAATCCCACAATGGGTTCTCCCAAGCCATCAAAGTGGTCATTGTTAACAATTATTTGCCACTTATCACAACTGCTCTTGAATTTTATCACAACTCTTCTTGACTTGTACACTAAAGATCACTTTTCATTACTACATAAACAGGAACTAACTTCAATGAAAAAAAGAGTTGTAACAAATCAGACCTTCCCCAGAGACCTTTCCTTCAAAAAAAGTCTCAGTGCAACAAGGTTCCTGCATGCCATAGCATGCCCCAGCTTTGGTTCACTGCTGGACAAAGTTCTCAGTCTCAAAAAGGCAGTGTCCCAGTTCACCCTGTCTGCCCTCGTGGTCCTGTTCAGCAGCAATTCCACAAACCTGCCCCAGCCAGGCAGTGCTGGAGATATCAGCTGCACAGACTGATAAAGCCAGGTTTGATACTCTACACCTTTGCAACTAACAGGGCTGTTGGAAAGCATTGGACCAGTTAAGGACACAGCTGGTGCATCCCTCTACTAAACACAACTCTGTGTTTCTCCAAAGAGGGATATTTTCCAGGTGCATCATCTTTATCCCTGTAGCCAATCAAGTTCCTAGCTTCCTGTTTCTAGGGAAAGCATTACCAGATTTTACCCGATGGCCAAAAAGGCACATTTCCCTATATCAAGCACAAGGAGTCTCCTGGTTAATGTTTTCTCAGAGACTCCTTCAACACTCTCTGCAACACCTTTACTACCTGTACAGCTCTATTTCTAAAGGAGGCAGCAAGATTAGGCAGTCAGCCTTGGCAAGGCAGCTGTGAGAGGGCCATAGCCCTACCATAGCGGTAGTAAACATTGCTTTTTTCTCAGTTTGGTGCACCCTGCTCTCAGGTGGAAAAGGGCTGTTGAAATGCAAGAAAACCAACTTCAGCTCAGCACAAAGCTGCATACAAGATAAACTGTCTCCTTCTCCCTGGTCAATAGAGTCTAAACCTTGTGCTATTTTCCTTAACTAACAGCCTTCAACATACAGGAGAAGCCTCTGTCTACTAAACACATACTTAAGTGCCTGAATTTCCACTGGAAAGTAACAGCTAAAGCCTAATAAAAATCTGTGCATAAATTTCACTACTTTAGTTAATTGTCTTTTCCCACATCAGCAAATGCTCTACTTTCAGTAGAATAATCACGGAGTGCCTAAAGTTAATCACAAAATTGCATTGCTTAAATTGCTTCTACGAACCAGATGCTTTTTTTATTAACAGACATTTCAACAACATCTCTTTTACCAACAACTACTCATCCCAAAGGCCATGACAGGACACGGCAGTACTAAACACAGCCTCTTACACCAAAAAACTGCCTACAACAGACCAAGGCATGGCAGTAAGTCTTATCTAGGTTGCCTCTGTTTTAAGTCTACAAGGTAAATCCCTGCATCAACTGCTGAACTATCTGGCAGGATGCTTTTCACAGAGAGCACTGACGGCACCAGGAACTACAGGGGGATTTACAGCCCCCATCAAACTGCAAGCTGAATGGGACATTGCATCCACAAGCCCCTCCTTTAAAAAACCACCAGGGGATTATTCATAGCAAGTTAAGTCTTCTCAGAGAAGCAGCACCTCACCAAGAGCAGTGTTCCTCTGTGCAGTGCCAGGACGCTGCTCCTGAGCCACTGAATCCCAGGACAGGTTTCAGGGAGCAATGCCCTTCCACTGAGGTCTGGGTCAGCTTTATCCTATTAATCTGGCTGAAACAAGAGCAGCCCAGAATCCAGGTGAAAGCACTTCTCCAAATTCACTAGGTGGGCTGGAGCCTCAGGCACGCTGATTGTTGTGCCGCCTCCTGAGCACTCCCCCAGCAGAGCTGTGTTACAGCCCCTGAGTAGGGCTGTGTCCCAGCTGATCCCCTTTGCCATCCCACTGAGGAGTGACATCTCTGCAAAACACAGCGACGACAGCAACATGTCCCTGTAGCTGTGCCCACACAGCACTCCTACATTTCAGAGTCTTCCGGAAGGCTGGGAATGTTAAACTTTACAAAAAAACCCCAAAACCAACAGAAAACCAACCAACCAACCCAAAAACCAATTCACCCTTCCAAAAACCAACGAGCAAAGCACAGCATTTGCTTCTCCTAAGCTGCAGCCACACTGCTGTTGCCTTTCCCTGGAGCTGAGGGTCCCACCACGGGAGGAAATGAAGCCCTGACTGCTTGGCCCAGCGTCACATAAACCTGGCGGTGAAGTGGACAGAAAACAAGAACATTTCTGTTCCCACTGCTCACTCTGAGCCCATCCTTCCATTCTTCACCACACTTCCCCCTCTCCTACCTTCATATCAAACAGATTAAAGATAAAGCAAACAAACCACTCTCCACCCCAGGAAACAATGACAGAAAACTATTAAGCTCAACTACTGCAATACAGCAACACTTCTCACTCAAATTGCCACCTCTCACTGCAAACAATCTTTCTTAGGAAGGGCTAAACCCAAAACACCCGGGTTTGACTTACCACTGGGGGAAAGCCACGAGCTCCCGAGGGAAGCAAGACCCAGGCTTGATACTGAGCATGCACAGCCCAGCCTCTCCTCTGTAGCTTTGAACCTTAAAGGCAGATGCCACCTGCTTGCGCTGGTAGAGGGTCAAATGTGACACAGGGTGCAGCCCAAGCACCACTGGGGCGCATGTGTGAGTCCAGCAACCTCCTTCCAAAAATAAAGACTGTTGCAACCAAGATGTAGCTGGTTTCCTTTGTTTTTTCATCCAAAACGGGCTTGGTGCTTCAACACTGTGAACTGCTCCTGGGTTAATAGCATGGTTTATGAGGAAACCAGAAATGAATAAGGTATTTCAGTGAAGCTGCTGTGTTGGGTTTCAAGAGGTCCAAGCACCTCCTGTTCTCCTTAGCTTCCCTCAAAAGCTGGAGCTCTGCGTTGGTTTGTGTTTCTCCTGCACAGCATGCAAGTTCTCAGAAGCTATCAGTATGGTTTATAGGTGCAGAACTTCGTGGCTTGATGTTGGTGTAAAGCCAGACTGTAAAATTTTGTAACGTGAAATCTTTCACAGAAGGGACGAGCAAAATGATTTGGAGCTTTCTTTCTGCTTGTTGCCAAAACTACAGGATGTTGGTTTCTGCTTCTCCCCACGAGATGTCTATCAATGGTGTACAATTTTCTATCACTGAGCCTGTAGTTCTCAGTCAGTGGACATGCAGATGGGGCCAGACAAGTCTTTCTCTGTAAACTACAAGTTTTGCTCTTTTTTTCTCAAGATACAGTCCCCTAAAGAATATGCTAGTGAAGTACTCATGAAACCTTGATGCACAGAGAACATCTGTTCTTCTGAAGAAAGCACTTCCACATTACACAAATGTACCCAACAAATGATTAATGATGTCTAAATAATGATATCTAATGTGGCTCATTTTATTCATAGTTCTCAAAGTGCTCTACAAAGGAAGATAGTGTGATTAGTCCCATATTACCTGTGAGAAAACTAAGACACCAGGAGGTCGTAGAATTACTCACCATTAGTCAGCAAGCCATAAATACAACCTTAGTCACCCGAGTCCCAGTCTGGTGCTTGCTCTTAAAGGTACTAGTGATTTTGGGTGTTGAGATAGAGAAATTCAGAAAGGCCTTAATTTCTTCAGGTAGAGTATACACTGTACCTCCTGCACTAAGAAACTCTCAAACTTCATTTATCTTCAGGCACCAAAATGCTGATGCCCAGGAATGAAAATCAAGGGGCTGCAGAAATGCTGTGACCAGCTTTAAGACACACGCAGAGTTCAGGGTGGAAATAGAATTCCAACCCAGACTAACACCTAATGTGTCTTCCTGAATTTATACAGCATTTAACCCCTTAAAATAATGTGCAGATTAATATATTAGCCCTCAGCCATCACAGGGTGTGAGCTGGGTAAAGATTTAAGTCACAGAGAAGTCGGCAGCTTCAACTCCAGCAATCCCAATCCACATGCTCGTCCCTGCCTTCTCCAGTTACACCTTGAAGTGCATTAAAAGCAATGGTAAATAAACGATTTAAAGTTCATGAGCATTACGCCTAAATGCCTGAATCTTGGTGTCAGTTGTATTTTTAGTTTTTGAGTGGGGAGGGGGCTCCTTTTCAGATCGCACCGTTAAAACTGGAGGAACTTGGCAGCCCTCATCCTGCTGGAATTCCCCCTGCTCTGCATTGTAACACTGCAGTGATTTGTAGACAGCAGTACCTAATGAAGCTCACAGCTGTGCAAGAGGAGAAGGACGCGGGGCCTGGCAGCACGGGACAAGCGTGCGCCTGGCAGGCAATGTCATCTGGAATTCCCCGACGTGCAGAGCTCTCTTGTCCCCCGTGCCTGGAGCAGCCACCCTCAGCTAGCAGAGCACACCCTGGAAGCACCCCATCGTAACCCTTTTCCAAAGGTTAGAGACCTTTGGAAATCAGAGAGGTTTGTTGCTACCCCCTAAACAGGGGCGCCAAAGTGAAAGCCAAATGGGAGACAGGGAGGCTCTCCACCCCCTCGGAGAAGATTACTGTTGAATTTCATCAACCTCTATTGCACCTCTTTCTATGTCTACTTCATCAACAAGCAACCTCTCTTCCCAGCATGAATTGCACTGTAGAATGCATTTTCCTGCTTCTTTCTCTGCCTGATGCCATATTCCAAGGCCTTAGCTCACATGAGCCCAGAAGAGACTGACTCCCATCCTGGCAGAGGCAGGTTGTGCTGAACTGAGCTCACAAGTGTTTATTCTCCTTTCGATTTTGAGCCGAACTTTCAGGTTTAGCATTTTAAAATTTAGACTCCCTGCAACTTCTTTAAACCCTTCAGATTTCCTTTGCACATAATGCTGCTCCTATGTGTCAGTCCTAGAAAATAACTCCAAAAGAACGCTGCCGGATACATGGGTTAGAAAGGACAATAATGTAAGGAGTAACAAACAGCAACACAGCGTTCTTTTGAGACAGAATATAACTTCCACCTATGGTTTAGTTTTTTTCCCAGTTCCCACATTTGTCAGATGTTTCACAGATCTGGTGTCTCACAAAAAAACGTGGACAGCAGCATGGGTTTTGGGGAGGGGCAGCTGTGAGAAAAGCAGTCGAGTGGCACAAGGGATATGCATTAGAAAATGAAAGAAGCTGACTGCCAGAAGGGTGAACCCTGATCTCAGAAGTGGCCAACAGCCAAGGAGATGGGGGAGCACACGAAGGAACAGGGAGTGGCAGCAGCAAAGGGCTCTGTGGCACTGCTGGTGTCCTACGGCATCTGTCAAGGACAGACCAGGAGGACTGTTAGCTTCTGTTCTCTAGGCAAAGGGTGCTTGTATTGCACACACCCTGTTTTAGCTGTGAGCTATATGGTATTTAGAGGAAATAAAGCAATTCTGTCTCACAGGAATGCTGAGTGTTCTGCTAGGGTCTATTTTAACAGTGCATTCCAATCTCCCTGTAACTTAGATTTGTCTTTTGGAAGTATTTGTGTGTGAGATGGATGGAAAGGGGTAGGAAGGGATGGTTCAGCTTCCTGGTTGCTCTTTACTCAAGTCTTCAGTGCACAGGCAACACTGACCTATATCAAAGAAAGTGAAACTGGCTGTACAGAGTAATCCTCCTAACTCACCATGCTGCAAAACACAAGGGGGATTTTTCTCCTTTCATCATCTCCTTTCAGTTAGAGTCATCTTGAGTAAGACTATGCCTGCAGTGAATGCAACATTTGCAGCTTTGTGGCAGCCCCTCAGAGCACATTATATCACTGCAGCCCTGTGCCCCACACCAGTGCCCTGCTCCAGTGCTGCCTGCAGAGCTCCTCTGGGAGAAAAAGACTCCCTCTGTATTCCCACTGGGGTTCCCAGCATGAGCCCTGCATGGCCTGCTCCCTGCAAGCTGCTGGGAATGGCTTCTTGAAGCTGAACCATTTCAGTACCTCCACAGTCCTGGAACCCACTGCATCTCCTATCAACATCTCTAATCAGCTATCTACATATCATCATTGTCAGCCTGACAACAGTGACCACTTTTACATAACAGAGGTATTTCTTCATCCTCAGGGTTTCAGGCAGCTCAGCACTCCACCAGCACTAGAGACACTCTCCCTTAATTGTAACCTCTAATTTTTTTTTGCCTTCAAGGTTTCCTTCAGCATCTTGTGAACTTTCCCAGACGTCTCTTATCTCCCACTCAGCTTTTGACACCCCCTTCTTACCCATCCTCAGAAGCTCAGCCACGGACATCCCCTCCCCTTCTGCTCAACCCTGACACCCACTCCCTTTCTCAGCCCTGGCCAAGGTGAAGCACTGCCTCAGCAATTCCTCCACCTGCCCACTGCAATTGGTGCTTTCTAGTCTGAGGTGCAAACTCCTCATAACCCGCAGAAGACCCCCCAGGGACGTGAGCAACCTGTGTTGAGAAGCTCAGAGTCAGAATGCAAACTTGGAGCTCAGGACACCCAAGCTCAACCCCCAGCCCCTGGGTGACCTGTCCAGCTTTGTTCTTCCATTCCTAAGGTATAACAGTATCCCCAAATTTGTAAAGTTCATAGAGACCTGTTAACAATCGGTGCATCTCTAGGGAAACATGGTCCCAAGACCTTCCAAATTTAGATAATAAAAGAAAATGTAAATAATCAATTTTAACAAAGCCTTACACCCAAAACCAATTTAAAAACTGTTGCATTATTTTGTAACTCACTTTTCCAGTCAATCCCTTCCCCAAACCTATTGTAGTAGTGGTGAAAAGCAGTGCCCATCTGGAGAGGGAAGAGTCAGAGCTGCTGGACAGAGATGAGATCTTTTACTGCAGAAAGTGAGAAAGTCTTCTCAAAAGCAGCACAAGTGGAAAATCCAGGCCCAACCCTCAAAATTCTGAGGTATTTTTGGTCCAAGTCCAAAAATAAGTGTTGTAAGAAAAACTTTACAGGCAAACTGTCCAGAAGCCACGAAACATTTGCAAGTCCCTCTAGAAAACAATAAATCTCTTTGGTCTAAGTAATAGATACCATTTTCTTTATTTCAAATACCCATCTGAGAACATGTATTTGGGTCTAACTTTCGAAATTTCTACAAGAGTTTTTGTAGCCAGACAGCCTTGGCAGATTAACAGCAGGACAAACTGAGCGATGCTTCCTCCTCTCCGGGGAGGAGAGGACAAGCACAGCTCTCTGCTGAGCCATCTCCTGCTGGGTCAGTGCTGCCTCCAGCCCTGCTGCCACATGCCAAACTTTTCAGCTACAGCTGAAGGCAACAGAGCAACAGAGACCATCTTTTGTCTCTCTGGGGTCAGTGCCTAACCCAAAATCACTCCATGGCCCACTTGACCACCATCAATAATCTGCAGCAGGTGCCTGGGGGCACCGAGGGAAGTAGGAACTCAGACACCTCTGCTACCACGTTCTGCTGCACAGTATGGGGAGGCCCCTCATCTTTCCTGGAGGAGCAGTGTTAAATGCCCAAAGCAGCCTAAACCAGTTAACCATATCCTTTCCAGATACTCAGATCTCTGCAGCATCAGGGAATATTAAAAGAAATAAAGCAACAGCCCCAGAAATAAAAGTGGGCAAGGTCATTTTCAAGAGGTGTCAGTCATGAGAAAAGTACAGCTATTACAGGTCTTCATCACTACTCTTCTCTAGTGATTTTAGATACTTAATAAGGAAAATTGAAAAGTTCTGGAGAAGCAATGGCCAGAAATCTGACCTTCCTGAGGCTTGCTAAATCAAATTCCCATCTTTTGAGATTCAGTCATCAGTATTTTTCTTGCTATCACAGCATTTACCCAATAAAAATATCTACCTCATTTCATTGCTGTCTATTTTTACAAGGAGCTTTCAGTATTTCCCACAGGAAATGGGACTCTCTTAATTAAAAAGTCTGCCAAACTTTTGCAGTGTTGAGTGCAACTGGCATCTCTAAGGTTTCACTGGTCTACCTCCATCACACCAATACAGAGACCCCAACACAGAATGAAAAATTACTTTATTTATTACAGATGGTAAAATCATTCAGCCAAGCAGATCAGAGCTTCATAAAGGCAGTCAGGGTGTCAGAAACTGAATCTCATTCTACAAGGCTCTGAAAGAGGCCAGAGACAAAGGAAAAAAAAAAAATCCAAACCTAACAGAAAAGTTCCACTTGCAGCAGCAGTAGAGTGGCAAGGAAGACCTCAGCTACATCCACACTGCTGCTCTGGCCAGAGTTCAAGGTCTGGTTTGTGTACTATCCCTTATCTGCATGCAAGCATGTTTTTGAGATGTGGCCCTGGCCAGCTCTGGGCTGTCTGCAGAGGAAATGCCCATGAACACTGTTAACCCAAACCTCTCATTTTATGTAGCATAGGCAAGTTAGGCACAGTCTCAGCTCAACTTCCAAGAGTCCAGTCCACCACCAAATGTCCTGAGCTCAGCTCTTCCTAAGGACTGTGCACCCTCAGAGCAAGTGCCAGCTGCAAGCAGTACCTGGCCACGAGAACCTGAGAGAAACCCCAGATCAAGCGTTCATCACGAGTATGGCTGGGCCTCCAAACCAGGGATCTGCTCTGTGCTGGGTAACTGCAAGGGAGATTTCTTTGGGTTGCTGGCTGCCCTGCTTGGTAACACAGTAAGTGGAGATTATGTGATGCAAAGAGCAAAAGCCTGTGGCCCTGATGGCTCATGATGGGGTTGTAGCCCTGCAACATACTCTGAGCTCTGTTCAAAGCCTGGCATGTTGCCTGCAGCCTCTTCCCTGCTTGCACCATATCACTATCAGTACTATTAAGGGCTTATGGTCCCCAGGATATTACCACACTCTGTCAAGAGAGGAGCTTCTTTCAAACTTGCTGAGATCTGAACTTTTTTGACATGTGAAGGAATCAGATCGTGCCTCTGCCAGGGTTGCCCCAACAGCTCCTGGGTTTTTTTTTGCCCAAGTGCTTGGTGTGCTGCAGCTGTAACCTCCAGGAAGGTGCTGGGCACCCCTGCACGCTGAGCAGCAGGTGCTGAGCTGCTGTTGTCCCAGTCCATACAGGACAGGCATTTCCCAAATTTGGCCCCTCTGAGAAGGCGGCAGGGAGAGACTGGTGAGAGGACATCCCACACAGGTCACCTCAGCATGGCACCCCCCGCCAAGAGGAAGCGAAGCAAGAGAAATCATGCAGCCCACGCTGGTTTTCAGCCCTGGGAAACTATGCATAGCAGGGCATTTAGTCATATAAATATAGGGAGAGAAGAGAGGGACAGACACGGAGCATGAAATACATGGTTCTTTTTTAGAACAGGAGGGTTCTCTGCCTACTGCAAAAGGCTTGGGACATTTTGTGTTGAGCCAGGTAAGACACTTGGCTCCCTGAGGTACCTATTCTTACAAAAGCTGCTTCTGTCTTTAGTTACACAAACTCCTTATGAACTGTGCAGGGGACTTATAAAGTCCCTCTCTCAATCTTTCTCTCAAAGGCTGAATTCTAAAAAAATATCAAATAAATCATCATGATAATACAGAAAGTCCCCAGAACTCTTTAGAAGCAGGAAACTGTAAACAGCAACATCCTGGGTTTCAGTAAATAATTAAAATGCAAACCAGAAACACCAGCAAAGCAGATGTTCGGTGCAGATTCCTGTAATATGAATTTGGCTGAAGCTCTCCAAACTTGTTACCCCCCCAGCCAACCTGTGAAATCTGGTGTGTTTTGGATACTGAACATTAACTCCCAATCCTCACCCTTGCCACCAGTGATACTCCAACAGAAAAAGGAGGTCTTCTGCTAAATACCATGCGGGCTGCACTTTTCAGCATGTAGCAACTCTGTGGCAGGGCAGCTATTCCTAAGCCCAAGGGCAGAGAATCCTTCTCTCAAAAATAAGAGCACTTGCAAAAACCTTTCTGTGTGTCACAAAATAGCTCCAAGACAGGGCAGATGAAGGACAAAGAATTAAGAGCAGATTATAGTCCTGGAAGACAGGAACAAATGAACTGTTTGTCAGGAACACTGCTGGTGTGTAAGGGAATGCTACCTGGAGCGCTCACAGGATCTTTGCTTTTGTAACTATGACGGGTGCTAAGAAATTACAGGGTTGGCTCCCTATAATTTTATCAATACATTGCCACACCTAATGTGATTTATGATTTTTGCTTGTGATTATTTTAAAGCTGTAGCTACTGTAGTGCTATGAATACATAGCATCTCCCTTTCCATCAAAAACAGGAATGATATTTCCAGCCTGTATATTTTAAGAGGAAAATTCACAAATATGAACAACCAAACTTGGAAAATTGTGTAAAGAAATTTTGTTGTTTAACATGGAGATTTTTAATCTTGTAATATTTGACCACCTAATGCCCACGTTAACTCTCAGAGCCAGCTGAACTACAGTTTCACACCTGTCACAGCCACCTCATATACCCCACTGACAGCAATTCCAGCCATCCCACTGTTGTGCCCCCCCAGCTCCTGCTCCCCAGACACTGCTGGCAATACACAGCTGAGCCACTGCTGTTTGCAGCATCCAGCTCACCAGCACACTTCAAGCTTCTTTCCATGCATTTGTTCAGCCTGCACTGACTTTTGTGCCTGTCAACGTTACTAAACCACACAGGCACTGAACCTCCCGGGCAAGGTTTTGTAAGCAGGCTTATTTTTCTGTTGCAAAGAACCTACTGAAGCCCTGATCACTTACTGCAGGGTTTCCCCCTTCTCACTCGGGGAGGTGGCTGTTCTCTTTATAGCTCCATGCACTAACTGAATTCCCCTTGCTTATGTGTATTGGTATTTATCACATCAGACCACCTGTGGCATTTAAACACCTGATTGGAAATGACTCAGCAGCAAAATCCTGTGGGGAGATGATCTGCTACACAGGAGTGATTGTAAACAGGCACCAAAAACTCCCAAGTAAGCCCTAAGAACAGATACAGATGTTTTCATGAAGCTATCTAAGCAGGTGTTACCTATTATCAGCAGAGCTAGTCAAACAAACCTCAGAAATCTATTACAGCAAAACATTTTCCCTCTGATTATTTCAGTGTTGATCATGGACTACAAAATTTTAAGGTAAACAGAAGGGAAAATTTGTATGGCAGAATAACCACTGGCTCCCACCACAATGTCCATGTTCCCAGGAAGTTTTCACATAAGTGAAAAACTAGCTTAGAGCCAGGCACCAAATTGAAAGCCAAGTTTCCTTGATTTCTTCCCCATCCAAGATCCTCCTTCCTCCCCCATACCTTATGACCCCTATTAAAATTATTTTATAAGGGTTCAATACTTCTTTGGACACATATTGAACAGCAGAGGGTTTTATCTTTCCCCAAATCGAAGCTGAGCCCTTTTGCTTTGTATCAGGCCAGAAATCCTTGTGTTTGTTGAGAGGAGCTATTGCAAATTAGCTTGTAGCAGAAGGTACAATGTAAATCAGCATGGAATTATAACATGTACCATGAACACCCTAAACACCTCTGAACAGATGAACTATTAAGAACTTGCTTTGTTAATTTCTTCAGGGTTTTTGGAAGTTGAGCAAGGCACTATGAATTAGGTGTCCTCTCCTCACAGTACAAAGGACCCTATGAATGATTTCACTTATTCTCCTTGCAGTCCTTTGGGATCTGAGAAAAAACAGAAAACGGTTGGTTTGGTTCCACTTTAATCCTTCAAGCAACACTAAAAGGACCTCCAAGCAGACAAATATTTTCTTGAGAAGCCTACACTTTTTTGAAGAGGAAAAAGTGCTGTCCTTGTCAGTGACTGTGGAGCAAAGAGGTCCAGCAG
Source organism: Edolisoma coerulescens (assembly GCA_013397115.1). Taxonomy (NCBI): domain Eukaryota; kingdom Metazoa; phylum Chordata; class Aves; order Passeriformes; family Campephagidae; genus Edolisoma; species Edolisoma coerulescens. The sequence continues at coordinate 34,496 of VWZW01002522.1, read as the reverse complement.
GGACAGAACAGAGGAGGGCAGCAGGGATAAGCAGACTGCAGGGGCTCTGCCAGGAAGAAAGAAGGTTTAATGTGTGGCTTTTGAACACTGTTTTGCAAAGATTCTATCTTCTAAAGCCATCTTCTGGTGAGATTGCAGTACAGGAACAGGACAGTGACCAAAGAACAGACCTCAAAGACAAGATACATACCCTCCCCTCCTCACCACCAGCAGCACACATCCTTGGCGAGGTGCTGGAGGCAGCTCAGGGGTCCAATCTGCACTGCAGAGCTGCTCTGCAAAGCCCTCCTGCCAAGGAGACCACTCTGCAGGTGTTGTTTTGGTACATGGAATGCTGTCCCCTCATGTGCATCTGGCTCCAGCTATGGTCCTTACCCCATGGATTTTTTACCAGGGGCAGCAGCACAGCCGTGAAGGTGAACACCACCCCAGGAGGAGAGCTCACAAAGGCCAGAAACAAGAGCACCTCCACCTCCCCTCCACCTTTCTTTCCTGCATGGAGCCAGTTCTGCTCCTTCAGAAGTCACCAGCTGCTCTGAGCACACCACAAGCTGCTCAGAAGAATTTCTGGGCCCTCTCTGTGTCTCTGGAAAGTACCTGCACTATCAGTGGCTGTTTCTGCAAATAGATCTATACCAAGTCATGTGTCTTTCTTTACTTGACTTCAGGTCTTTCTGCCAACACAGCAAATCTGGGCTCCCGTTGCATAGGTGAAGGCATCTGAAATTTGTCCACTCTGTCATAGCAGGAGTTCAGTTATTCCTCAGCGGAGCATAGCATGAGGAAAGAGAAAAAATGTGCAGTTGCCCAAATGCAAGGATTCTGCAGAGCCTGCATGTGGGATGAGATACTCCTGTGGAACATGACCCTGTGACAACTTAAGGAAATCTCTGTCACAATGTCACCCAGCTGATACCCAAGTGAGAGGAGAGCTGATTACTCCAGCATTGATTCACAACCCTGAGGGGACACAGCACTCTGCTGCCTGTAGCCAGCACATTTTGTCTGGTTGTGCTCCCTCCCAACCCAAGGGAGAGAAGCCTGCAGTCTCATTAGTGCCTGTTGGCAGTGATGAGCACGGGGTACAGTGAGTTTCCACCTCTGTGCTGTATTGCAGCATTAACCTTGGCCAGACTCCTGTCTGATAATTGCAGTGGGTTAACCAGCCCTGCTTGATCCGTGTGGGAACCAATGAGGGAAGGTGAAGTGCCACATGCAATGCTCCTGGTGAAAGATCTCTTTGAACCCAGGAGCTCTGGCTGGCTGGAACTAGGCCCTGCTCACCAAAATCCATCCAGATACAGCACCCAATAGATGATTGCTTCCATGGCCCATACACTCCCCTCCTTTCCAACTAATTTCTAATACCCTCCTCAAGTAATTTCTGACAGTTTTCCTCATTCTCCTCTAAAAATAGATTTTTTTTTTTCTACATATCTGGCTGGGGGTGTTTATTTGATTTTTTGGTTTTGGCAACCTCTTCAAAACTCAGGACCATGTCTGGGAAACCAGGTTTCCAGCACAGATGCTGCAGAGGATTTCAGAGTTGTTCCTCTGTTATTAGTGAGAATTGGGAGGCTGGACTGTATCTCGTTGTGCTGAGAATGCAAAGCGAGAAATGAAAGGAGAAAGAGCAGGTTGTGTGAGAGCCCTTTCATTCAAAAGGGAGGAGAGAGCCACAGTGAACACCTTCAACACAGCAAAGATGTGAAATCCTGAGGCCACCAATTAGCCTGGGCATGGGGAGAGGGAGGAGCAGGGCAGGCAGGACTGCAGTCCAGTGCACCAGCAGGTGCATTCCCAGCAGCCCCCAAAGAAGAGAGCTCCTGGGTAAAACACAGCCTAATGACCATTATTTCCAAGAACACAAGTAACTTATCTGTAAACATCACTCCCCCAACCAGGCATTAGCTGAAAATAAAGCAGCTTTGGGGAGAGATACTAATTACATAGCTCTCAACAGCTGGACTTTGATCATAATTACAGTGCCTTCTTCATCTTACATTAGTGGCTTTCAGCTGCAGCTAGGTGGGCACTTCTTGGAAGGTGGAAATCCCGCCTGTTTCAGATAATCAGCTCTTTTTATGACTCAGAGCCGACCTGGGTTTTCTGCAGCCCAGGATGAGCACCCACAGTACCATCCCAGCCAGTAATTCGTGGGGGTCAGTGGCCTGGCACTTCAGTGCAGGTGCTTCTTTCATTACAGCAGCACTTCCCGAGCCCCAGGAGCCAGAGCACTGAATGTGTGTATTCCTGAATTTGAGTATTTCCCTTTACAAGGGAAACAGAAGGAGAAAGATTTTGAGGTCTGCCGAATTTTAGCATCTCTTAGCTCTTTCTGTTTAAGAAGAGGAAAGATGAGCAGACTCAGGATACACCTGTCCAAACAACCCCACTTCAGTCACAAGCTACATTTGCATCCTTCACTTCTGCATAAGGATGTACATCCCCATCAGCACCCAGTGCCCCTCTGCCCCCTCTCAGCTGGGCTGCAGGTCCAGCACTGCACTCCAGCACACAGCAACGAGTGGGGTTGTGAAGGGGGAGGCTGCTGCCCTGTGCCCCAGCTGAGTTCTCTATGACTTTTTGTGATGCTTTGCTTTGATACCCACATTTACAAAGGATTTAATAGCCTAAATGAGGGAGCTGGGCTGTTGAGACAGAGGCTGGAGTGGCCTAAACAATCACACATGGCACAGAGTCTGGGCACTCAGCTATTTTTCCTCATCTGTGGCACCGAATTACTGTGTTGTTTGTATATATCATTTCACAGCGGCCTGTGAAATGGCAGGCACGAAGCATATGAGCATCATAATGGCACATTAGCTAATGCTCCTCGGTGTGATCTGTGTTCACCTCTTGACAGAGGAAATGTTTTAGCTGCCTCCCACGTGTCCTCCCTGCTGGACACCCCCAAACTGAGGAGATAAATAGATAAAACAGCAGCAGAGGGTAAATCAAAGCCACAAATCCTAGAGTTAACTGGGATTTATAACTGCTTCCCCCTCCACACTGAACTACAGGGAGAGTTGCGTGACACACATCCCCTCCCACCAGTTTAACAGGGTTTAAAACACCTTTCACTATTGGTTTTTTGCCAGCATACCTCAGCTCAACGTTATCAGTTTGCTGGTTAGATAATTACTAGATGTAATTTTAAGGTTGCAAAGAAGCACACTGGTATTAGCTAAATAAAGTATTTTGACCACATCAAAGCAGAAGTGTTTCAAACTGTGTAACATAAATGCAATTCTGAAAGTATTGAATTTTGTTAAAGCAGTCAGAGAAATATCACATAACACATCCTGAATGTGCAACCAGTGGAGCTCAAAGATGAAGACCAGCTATGTCTCAGGCTGAGAAAAGTATCTTTGGGACCAGGTTTGAGCTGATTTTGACCTGTGGCAGAGCACAGTCACTAATAATTGAACAAATGCCACTCTTGGCTCATGTAAACAGACATGCATAACAGCTGAGACATGTTGTTACTCTAAGCTACATCTCAAACAGGTTTTATGACTGAGGGGTGTCACAAATTCTATCTGTCCTGAGGCTTCCCACACTGCAATGGTCACTTAAAAACTCATCATGCTGCTGAGGCAGGTGGTGAGGAGCAGCATTTCTACTGAAAGGCCTGACTTGCTGGATGAGGCAGATTTGAAAGGGTGAAGGCTTATTAAAAAAGTTCTATCAAATACAGCCAATGGATTCTTTGTCTCTTTAATTCATGCTCCGGCTGAACTTTTGCCTGAGCCACAGCACCCATTTTCTGAACCTGTTATTTGACATGAGATGAGATACAAACTGGCAGGAGTTCACGGGCAGGGAAGCTGTCCCAGAGCTCAGGTGCACTTCCCAGTTCATCTTCACGCTTTCCAATGTCAGGTTTTTTTTCCCTTTTTCCTTTTTCTTCATTTTCAATTTTGGAATTTGCCTGGCTGGGGCTTCCAGCCGTGGAAACATTAATCTGCTAAAGACTCCACTGCTGCCAGCCCAAATCCACCTTGCTGGATGGGCACTGTTCTTGTACTGCTCTTCTCCTGGCCACAGGCACATCCCCGCCGGGGTCAGCGGGGCTGGGTGGATTTGCAGGAGGTCAGAGCGTGGCTGCATGTGCCTGGCCAGCCCTGGGGCTCGTGTTGTGGAAGGTCTCGCTGGGGAATCCAACACCCCCGGCTCCGTTCCATCTTCCTCTGCCCCGGCAGCGCGGCCAAGGACCGTGCGCTATTTCCCAGCCGCTCTCCTTTCCCTCTGCTGGCCCCAGTCGCGGCCCCTCCTCGCTGCCAGGTCTCCACTCTCCTCCCCAGGACCTTCACACAGCAGTGGCACCAAACACCCGGACTAAGGGGGCATAAAAGCCCCCACAAACATTGAAACAGATCACAGCAGTGGGGGGAAAAAACAGAGATCACAAAGCTGCCTGCAATGCCACGGGCTGGGTGATGGTGGCCAAGCCCTTTCTCCAACGCCCTGCAGAGGATGCAGAGTTAACTCTTCCAGGGATCGAATGCCTCCGTGAGACACCAGCCAGGGCTTTTACAAAACACAGGCAGAAACCAGTCTTAAAGGAGCTCAACAAGTGACTGTGCCCAGAGGATTTCACCTCTCCAAACTTTACGACTGGAAAAATACCATCTACATGTCATTTGCATGCTTAAATATAGTATCTTCTATTGGGAGAAACAAACAAACCGACAATGTGATACTGTGACACCTCGTGTGGACATGCTCTTTTATCTGCTGGAAAGTTATAAAACTCAGCGTAACAACAAAGCTAAATTAAGAGTGGTTGTCAGGCTCTGACGCGGGCTGTTAGACAGAAGGAAAAAATATTCCTGGAAAATTGCTCTCTCTTAGAAGGGCAGTTTTTTCATCTCTGAATCTTTTAAATTAATTATTTATCCTTTAAATTAAAAAATTTCAGGGTTTAATAGTTCAGCTCATATTACTCCCAGGAGTTTTTTCACTTAAACAAACAAACAAACACACCACAGAATGCTAAAGCCATTCCTGTACTACCCAAAGCACAGTGTAACCTTCTGCTCCAAAACACAAGGGAAAGATACTATCAGCTTTCGTGTTATTTATTGTACATTTTTTTCCTCTAATGCCAAAGAGGAAAAGGGGATATCTTAAACGGATGCCTATAATTAAACAGTAACCTGTTAGAAAGCCAAAAATAATAATAAGCTCCACTGAGCATGAAGAGAGCGGCATATTTTTTCTGCGTGCAGCCCAGCTGCCACTGGCCGATAGCAGGAAAGTTAACAATTACACAAGAGACTCCGATCAAACCTGCGATAGCAGAGTTACGTCACGCTCAGACTCACCGCTGGATGCAGGGATCAGGGTAGTATGGCAAGGTGGTGAAAGGCGCTGCTTCAAAATTCATTTCCTTCCAGCCCCTCCTTGGGGACAAACCGAAATAAAATAAATAAATAGATATAAAGCCAGCAGGCTAAAAGCAATAAGGTCAAGTGGTACACGAGGTACAACTTTAGAGATTTATTTTACACTTGTGGATGGGTGGGATCTCCCGGGGACTTGGCCAATGGGATTCATCCAGTTACCCGAGCATCACCACCACTCCCTCCTCGCCAGCTGGGCATCTTCTGCACAGATATTTTCCCCTCCTCTCAACATCCTTAATAAACTTTGGTGTACGCTGGCCACACTTGTTGTTGGGAGCTCATCTGGGGCTTCTCTGAACTTCTGATCTTGCCGGTCATTGGTTGCCTTCCCGCCTGACTTCACAGTTTAATTTTGGCAGCTCTTGCAATTTTACAAGCTGCTGTGGCCGCTGGTCATCCTCGTCTCCAGATGGCCGGAGTTTCCTCTGCTGGGTGCAGTGCCCGTGCTGAATTTCAGCGTACTTAAAAAGCTTTCCTTGTCAACTCTGGGGTTAGTACCTGCTTATAGTTGCCTGGGGAATTTTTCAGTCTCTCTCACACCACAGTTCAAAGTCTGTTGTGGTCACAGTTTCAAAAGCTGAATGACAAAATATGGGGAAATTCCTCAATTAAAATTAACTCTGAACTTTCGCTCCTCTGCCTCCCCTTCCTGCCCTCCTCCCTGCAAGAAAACTATCAGATATATTTGTTAATGTTTCCCTTTATAGCTTTTCACCATTTTTTCCAAAACAATTGAGATGATACAGAAATCTTGCACTGTTCTGGTGTTCTGTAAATAACATCTACATTTTCCACATTAAAAAAACCCCAATATTTTCAGTTATCTTGAGGAGAAAGTAAAAGTAAGAAAATAGAAATCACATCTTTGTCAGACACTAAAGCCTAAAGAAACAAGAGTGAAGTCCACCAAAACAAACTACCAAAGATGAAAAGCAGATCTGATTTTCCAGAAGGAATGTGAAAGCAAGAAAGGGTGGCTTTAATTCTCTCCCCACCACTTCTTCTTCTTTTTTCTCTCTTTTGAGTCACACAGAAAATCGTTCAGGAAAGCAACCTGTTTTGTTCCCCTGTTTTTTCCCCCTCCATGATTTATCCAAATAGTACAGGCTGTAAACCTATCCTGGTTTTGTGGGTTTGGAGAATGAATGAAATATGAATCAGGAGCTAAATTAAAATGGATTCCAGCAGGAAAAAAATAGCACCCACATATCTGTGCACCAGAGGGACTGCATCTTCAAGCAGACCTATACATTTGTGTGGATGAGGAGTGTAAGGGACTGCCCTATAAACTCACCTATAGTGCATATTTTGTGCTGATGTCAGCACAAATTCCAGCCACCCCTGACCAAAAGCCAGGAACCCTCTGAGATGGCAGCAGTTGCCGTCTGTGTTTTCCTTGTAGGAAATGTTGGTTCGAAGAATGTCACGTGGAAACATTTTCTTTGCTGCCTGTGCCAGGGTGGCAGGAGAGCTATTTCAGACTTGACATTCTCCACCCACACTCAGCCTGATAGTTCCTAACATCTGTGAATTGTGAATCCTGTAAACTCGCAGGGCTGATCCCCAGCCAAGTCCAAGCAGCTTTCACTAAGTGGCACTCACCAAGGAAGAGAGGCTGGAAGTGAAGGATGTGTTTATTAAGTGGAGTTAAGGGCTCCCTGCTGCTGGACACTGCTTCCCCTGCCTGGCCCATGGAAGAACAGTAATATCAAACACCTTTTCTCTCTTGGGCTGAACCCTGGAGTAAATATTGTAGCTTTTGCAAGTGGGGAAGAAGTATGGGAATCTCCAAATCTGCTGGGGAGGAGAGAGGAAGAATCGCACCAGGGTTTGCACGCACACAAAGCAGCCCAGGGAGAGCTTCAGAGCGGCTGCATCCCCTTCTGCTGCTGAAATCAGGGCTGTGGGCAAATACCTCCAGAGAATGGGCAAGGAGGGCCAGACAAACTCATGGTTCACAATTCCAGCGTGGTTTTGGGTCTGTCTCCAGGTGAGAATTATTCTCTGCTCCCAATGCACGGGCCCAGATCACACATCCCAAGCGCTTTGTGAAGTAAAACTGGCAGCTCCTGACACTGATGCTGCTGGGCTGGCCCCTGTCTCTGAGGGTGAACGTGGCCTCTGCTTTTGCACTGCCTTAGCTCTGCACAGCCTTGGTACCCCAGGCACAGTAAATATAAGTCTGTTACAGCCCAAACCCCACTCCTGTGATTCCTGTTTGCAATGCTGAACACGTCTCTCAGCACCTCAGTCAAGAAGTGGTAGTCTCCAGCTAGCAATTCACACCAAAAGAATAACTTCTGGAAAAAAAAAAAATTAAAAAACCAGCACCACGTAATTCTGATGAGAAGTAGTGGCTTGTAGCAAGGCTCTCTTCTCACTCACAAGGCACTGATGAGAGGGGTTTCTAGCAAGGACATTTCCACAAAAACTTCAGAAGGGGCCACCAGCTGCCCAAGACTTGTACCAACCCTCATGCCTGGGGCTGGGCAAATGCAAATTGCTCATGGTTTGGTTTGCTTTGGCAGTGCACACAGCACCTGCTGGCTTTTCCCAGAGAATTGGACATTTTCAGCCTCCCGCAGAGATCTAGACATGTTCTGAGGTAGCTCAGAAGGTCTATCTTTTGCTTTTCCCAGCTGGAAAACAGAGCCATGGAAACCCACTGGCAGTAGTGTACAAAAGCACCCTGCAAAAGCCAGCAAGTGTCCTGATTTCTCTCCTGCAACTCAAATCCCCTTCCTCCCTCCTGCTCACAGCAACCCTTAACTGTGGGTTGATCGACCATGAATTTGGACAGAGATACTCACCAGTGCAGTGAGGTTGCATCCAGCTCCTCTCAGCTGCACGGCATTTTGCATAGCACAGTGGGCAGTGGAAACACAAGCACAGGGTGTGTGCCTGCGTGAATTGCCAGTGCCCCATGCATAGCTGGGAGGCTCTCGGGGCTCAGTGGTATTTGGCCAAGTTCATTTGCACTGCCTTAAAGGAAACCTGCTGGGAGATGGAGCTCAAGACATTTGAGAGTTGGGGATTTCAGAGGGGGGGGTCTGAGTGGGTACATGAGGACTAGTAAACTTCATTTAGGAAGAAATCCTTTTTTTTAGAGAGAAATTCTTTACTTTAAGAAGAAATTCTTTGCTGTGAGGGTGGTCAGGCAGTGGAACAGGTTGCCCGGAAAATTTGTGAACAGACCATCCCTGCAAGTGTTCAAGGCCAGGCTGGATGCAGCTCTGAGCAACCTGTTCTAGTGGAAGGTGTCCCTGCGCTACAGCAAGGGGCTCGGAACGGGATGATCTTTAAGGTCCCTTCCAACCCAAACCAGTCCGTGATTCTATGATCCTGGGAGCACAGGCAAGGGGGAGCTTCTTGCAGTGGCAAACCTCAAGAGGAAAAGGGGCTTGTGGCACCCCCAGTGCTCCCTGCCCCTCCCAGGAGGTTCCCCGCTGATCTCCCGGCTCCAGGCACGTGTCCCGCAGGAGCGGGGCGGAAGCCGGGGTGTCAGGGATCTGTCTGGACAGCGGATTTACAGCCGAGCCCGCAGTGCTGGCGGCAGGCAGGCAGCACAGGAGGCATGTGTGTAGGTGGGCAGGAATGCGGTGCTTCGCTCCGCTCCGCCGCTGCTGCTGCTTCCACGTCTGGGAGAGACAAACAGCCAGGAAACAGCTGTGGAATACTCTCCCGTTACCCCTCCGTGCACCCTCTCTCGGCTTGAGCTGTCACCGAAATGACCGGGAGATTATCTTTTAGCAGAGGCAAACATTTATATCCCCGGGAGGAGACTGCTGGGGATTTATAATGGTCTCCCCACCGCCACCCAAGGTCAGGGCCAGGATGCCTGTGTGCAGCCCCATCCTGAAAAGGGCACAAGGCAGGGGCAGTTTCCTGACATCTCTGTGCCTCCAGTCCTGGTCTGTGGGTCCGGGGACCTCTGAACCACTTGGAGCTGAAGAAGAACGGGAAGATGCCAGCTTTGCTCTGAGCCACCTTTGCAACTTCTGCCTTCAGGATTTGCCTGAAATCAGACCCACCCTTTACACCAGGGGATGAAACGTTTCATTCACAGCTCGGGGTTTCCAGGGGAGTGGTTGTGGTCGTTTGTTGGTTTCTTTGTTGTTCTTGTTTTTTTTTTTTTAAAGTTAAAATTAATTTCTTTTAAGAGCAAGAAGTCTGTGGGATATTTGGGGATTTTTTGTTAGAAAAAGTTGAAGAGAAGGAAATAATTCCCTCCTACCAGCAATGAAGTGTTTTAACTTGGCTATCCAAAGGAACAGAAACCCACGTCAGTGTGCCTTTTGAGCACATTTTTCAATTTTAGCTAAATACTAGAGATGTTTAAAGGTTTCAAATGAATTAAAGTTTTAGGAGTTTTATGAACAGAAGTAAGCAAGGATAACTCTTCTACTGGATAACTGGATAACTCCAGTGAAGGGAAAGAGGGAACAGGAGTATGACCCTCACAGGATTTGGAGGATCTACCCCAATGCTGAGATGGTGATAAAAGCTTCCTTAAGAATTCAGATTTTGCCTCCAGCCAATCTCTGATCCCACTGCTCCAGAAGTGTCAAATTTCTGGCTTTTGGCTCATACAAGCCTTCCCCCCCTCCCCTTCCCTATTGAGAGACAAGGGACAAGAAGGAGAGCAAACTTAAAAAGTAAATTAATAAATAAAAGTACCACAATTCTACACACAATCCTGCCCAATCCATGCCCAGCACCTTTTGTCCCTAGTGCCAACACAAAGCAGTAAAGAAGGGCACTCATACCCCAGGCACCCCATGCTGGCACTGCCCTGCCTGGGGAGCACAGACCTGCTGGTGGGGCCTGAGGGACTGAGCCCAGGCAGCAGCTCCCAACATCTGTGCAACATCTGTGCAGGTCGTGCTTAGTCACCGATGGCCAAGTGTGGGCCCAGGACTGATGACAATCCGGTGAGCAAGCAGTCCAGCACAACAGGCACATCTAGAGAGAAGATGACAAAGGTGTCATAATGTACCACTCCCCACATCCTTCTCCTCCAGCTCAACCTGAACATCTCAGTGCCAACAAGTGCGGACTTTAAAATACACACCAGCTTCAAGCTGCCATCTGCACGTGAATACCACACACCTGGAGCTCTGCACAATCCTCAGGTTGGCCATCAACTGTTTAGGCAGAGTTAGGAGGAAACAAAGGACAGGGCACTGTTCCAGCCCTGCTCAAGAGGACAATGGGAACTGCTTTCAGAGATGTCTGGTTGCCTTTGGTGTCTCCTCTGTCACATCTGTAGTGTCAGAGCATCATCCACTCACAGAAAAAGGTCAGTATAGTTCGGGGTTTTCCTTTGCAGGGGTAACAGATGTTTTCATAAGGCACAAACCACTTCTTGGGTGTTTGTCCCCAGGATCTTGTCCCAGCAGGAACTCAGATGACAGGGACTGGAAGACTGACTGCCTCACAGGGGAAAAGCTGAAGTCTTCCATGTTCTCATCCCTCACCATCACCTACTTTGTAGTTTCTTCAGGACATGCCATAATTCTCTGCTTGAGAAACCCTGAAACTATTAATACTTTCAAGTCACCCAGAACAGCTACAACAGGAGTTTCTCACTGCCTCCCTTTCTATTTCAACCCCACAGCTTCCAGCAAAGCACTTTTTACTCTTTTCCTGTTCTCCCACATGCTTATGGAGACTTCCAGCTCCCACGGGACACTCAGTGGCATGCTTTGTTTGCTCTAGGCTTTCCCATCTTCCAGGTCCCAGGGCAGAGACTGGTTCTAGGAGAAAGCCCAGAGCACCCATCTCAGCAGGTTAATTGAGTTGTGCTCTGGGCCTTCCATAAGTGCCAACTCCTTGTGTTTTTGTGGAATCACACCAAGCCAAAAAGCTTACCTGGGGCCGGCCTCGCTTCTAATCCTCACTTCTACTCCATCAGCCTCTTTATCTCACTGACCCCCCCCCCCCATCAAATCCTCAGAGCTGTAGTTTCCTGTGTCAGTCTGTTGGTTAAGCCTCAGTAGAGCTGTGGATGTCTCCTCTCCAGGAGACATTCCCACCACTGAGGGCCACACTGCATCTTTTTTCTCCAAAAGTGGGGGCAGCAAGAAGTTTTGACCCTTGATTTCAAGTAGTTGGAAGGAGATGGCGTAGGAGCAGACTTGAAGCTGAACATGTGCTTTGGAAGCTGCAGTCTCAATTTCCTCACCTTGAGGAGTCATCAAACAAAACTATAAGGGTAATACCATCAGCGAAGAGCAGATATGAACACTGGAGAGGTTTCTTTCCACTGTTACTAAAAAACAGGACTCTTCTCTCTGTGAAGAGGGAGCAAATGGAACCAGGTCTGAGAGACTAAATTTGGAATATTGCTCCATCTCCCTTGCCAAGCCTTATGGTTATTCAGGCACAGTGAAGAAGGTAAAATGCAGAGCAGTGCCTATAGTCATAAATCAGAAACAGGGCCAAAGGAGGCTCTCTCCCAGCTCTGGCCCCAGGAGAGCCTGCCCTGTCCTCGAGAGCTGGCAGGACACCGCACAACTCCCACGGGAAACTCCTGCCACCCGGGCAGGGAGGGAGGGAATTTCCCTCCCTGACGTCAGTGCAGCTGCGCCACATCTCCAGGCGTTCCCGAGACATAGCGGGGCCACAGCCCGGGCTAAAGTGGGTCTGGAGGCCGGAGCGCCTCAGGACAGGTGGCAACACCCTGCCATGGGGTCAGGATTGCATATCAAAGGGGTGGCAGGAGCTGTGTAGGTGGAAGGCTTGGTCTCCCCATTCAGCTGCCACACGACATGTGTGGCATTCTGGCAAGAACCGTGCCACAAATACACACAGTGCCATCACACCCTGTCGGGTCAAGCCCAGGTTGGGGGCAGGAACCTTGGTGACCACATCCTTTGTGGGTGAAGGTCATCCCCAGCCCTGCTGTGCAGTGGGGTGGATGGCAGAGGAGGGCAGGACCAGGAGCTCCCTGCAATTTCCCATCAGCTTTCTAGCACAGGCTCACACTCATCCTCTCACCACAGACCCATCCCAGAGTTTTCTCACGCTCTGCTCATATCTTCCAGGTGTTCCCATCAGAAGGCGCAGAGGCTGGTTCATGGAATTCCAGGATATCAGCTTCTGAAGTGCTGGTGACAGGCAGCAGCACCAGCCCAGCAGCAAATGAAAGAAGAGGTTTCCTCTACGTGAAGCAAAGCAAAAGATTTGCTGAATCAAGTTGTCTGTGTGGAGAGATTGACTCAGAGAGAAAGCTCCTAACAAGGAGAGCATTTACTGTCAGCCTCGGTGGAAGACACAAATGCAGTAAACTGAGTTTATTGCTGCATCACTCATCTTTCACAGCCTCTAACTCTTCCTTGTGAGTCAGAGCTGAGCTGAATTGTAGCAATGTCATGTTGCTGCTATCAACCCTGCTGTTCCTGCACTTTCCCATCTCCTGCATGCTCTGCAGAAGTAGAAACCTGTCTGGCCTTTTGGCAGCTTCAGAAAATAAATCCTCAATGCAAAAGCATTGGTCTCAAAAGAATTTCTCATTTCCAAACAGGATACAACAAAAACTCACTGCTTGGCTGGCAGAGCTCTAGTTCCCAGCGTTAAGGCTATGTCTCTCCTGCAATCCAAGGTGCAAGCACAGCTCCTGCAGGCATACCTGAACTAATGGGATTAAAGCCAGTTCAAGAACAGTAGCAATTAAAACAAAAATCCCTAAAGCATTAACCACTAGCGATGGAAGCCCTGGTTGCAAACCTGCACATCCTCTGCTAAAGCCTGCACTTCCACACCTCCCCAGCCAGCAGTACCCAGATCACCACTAAGGTGGGTGTGTTCACATAGGTAGTAATTTCCCTCCAGTCTGTGCTGGAGATAGAGCCCAAGAATGCCTGCGTTTAGGGGCACAGATCCTTTTCCAGGCATACAGTTTGAAAAACACTAGGGATGGGACATGCTTAACTCTGCTAGTTGGTCCATCCTCCTTGGGATGGAGTACAAAATCCACTTAATCAGTGACAGTAAAGTACACAGGCATGAAATAAGAGTTTGGTGTCACTTAAGTTAATAAAATCTTCTTTCCTGTCTCAGAGCAAAGCTGAGGAAAGCTGAAGAGCCAGTGTTTCATGTCTTTGTGGAGAAGATAACTTAAAGACAGTCTCTTGCATTACCCCCATCCCTGTGCTTTGATGTTAATAACCATACATGAATCCCCGAAAAAAACCAAAGCCTCACATGTGATATGATCAAATTTTCGCACCTCACTTTTTCCAGAGTGAAACAATTTCTGCTGTGACTCAGCCTAAGCACGTCATACATTGCACCCTTGAAGTAGGCAAAAGATAACTCCCTGTCCCAAACTCCCAACTCAGCCTTCAGCTTTTCAAACCAGGGTAGTTTTCCCACGGCCACGGGATGGCAGAAGCCAGTATTGCTCATCCTTGGCAAGTGAAGCTGCCAGAAGTGACACCATCGGGTAACACAGCTAAAACAGGAGGTACCCAACACACAGGAGATCCTGTATTTTTAGAAGCCCGGTCCCTCCTTCTGAGGGGATCAAACCTCCCCCAGGCAGCAACACAGTGGGCAGACTGAGAACCAATAGTTGATTTTCAACAATAAGCCTCTTAAAAACCTCGGCAACGCTGCCTGTTCCGAGGCAGTGCCGCGCAGAAAAGTGAGTTACTGCGAGTGCGCGTAACAGTGCCATCTGGTGATCCCTGCCACCGGGGATCCCTGCCATCTGGTGATCCCTGCCATCTGGGATC
>VWZW01002522.1:0-19928 GCA_013397115.1 Edolisoma coerulescens | reverse complement strand
CCCTGCCCCCTGGTGATCCCTGCCATGGCATTATTGGCAGCTGGGCAGCGGCAGCAGCTACCCACAACTCCTGGTACCAGTGGGACTGGCTCTGAGGTGCTCCACAGACCCTTTACTGCCAGGTCTCACTGCTGTTGTCTCATGGGGTGACAGGTCAGAAATACTCAATTTCAGAGCAGGGATAAGGGTGAAGGAGAGTGGGTTTTTTTCTCCCTGTGTATTAGCTTTCCTGAAAAGTCCTGCAGGCACGAGTTTTGGCGAAACTGAGCTAGGTCCCTCTATTCCCCATCCTATTGCCATCCATCAAAAGGCGGAGTGAGCCAAATTCTGCCTTCGTTGGTGGCCACTAACTTTCCTTGCCTTTTTCCAAGGGGCTGTTCCAAATTCACTTAGAGACCATGGTCTGTATGGGTGTGAAAGCAGAGGTCAGCTCTATCTTGCAGGAGTGCACTAGCCCTGAAGAGCAAGGGTATTTTAGCCCCTAAGTCCACATTTGAGATAAGTGCAGAGATGGGAAATATTCCTGCTTTTTTTTTTGTAGGGGGTTTTGTTTGGTTTTTTTCCCAAGTCACCTTTCTTAAGTGTAGGGCTCCAAAGCATGGCACAAGTTGCTCAAACAGCATCAGTTCAGAAACCTTAACACCGCCTGCCTCCTGCTCAAGGATTCCCAGCATTCACTGCACTAAACATAGCACCTTTTACAAGTCCTGTGGAGCCCACAGAGGATACACACACCTCCTGCACCAAAATCCTCTGCAGCTTAACACAGCATTGAGGGACAACCAAAATGCAAGGGATGCTGATTAGCCACTGAGCACTTATGGGCTGTCTACATGCCTATAATCCACAATAAACATCAAGTAACTGGCATTCCCTGTTCTCTTCATGCTCACTACAAACGAGACGCCACCCAAGTCCTCCAGGGACAGGTCCTGAAAGAGCAGGGGCCACTCAAGGCTGATGACAGCTTTGAGAAAAACCTTTCACTTAACGCAGCTCTTCCCAGCCTGCTGCAAAGGGAGGAGGGGACACCTCCAAAACCTCTCAGGCAGCTGTAGCCCCAGCAAGTGCATCATAAGTGTACCAACAGATGTCCCAATATCCTAAGTAGATACAGGTGAACCTTTCCAGTAAGTCATCTCAGAAGATGAGGAAGGAGAATGCTCATAAGAACTTTTCCTCTGATGTTTTCTCGGTCTCCAGGAATGGTCCAGAACTGTTCATGTTCTCCTTCTGGGACAACTGGCTTCACATACCTCTGGTAGGTTGTGTTATAGACTTCCCTCTGCTCTAATAAGAGTAGGGTGAAAAAAACAACCCCAAACATAAAAACCATTTCCAGAGTCTGCAAAGCTCATAGTACCACCACTCTGTGTTTCTTTGCCTGATGCTAACTCCTAATCTGATCTCCTGCCTCTCAGGAAATGAAAAGCTTATTCAATTGTTTCCAGTTCTCATGTCATGAGGTCTCTACTTGAAAGTGGTGTTAAATGTGATTTAAATGATATTTCTGAAAGCTCCTTTTAAAACAGATTTATAAATAAAATATGTTCCTGTCTAAGAGCAGCTAATTAATGCCTCTTTCCAAATACCTTAACCTGAAGCATTGGCAATCAATTACTAGGCAGATAGGTTTTAAGAAAGTCTTCTAAAACGGATTGCAACATGCAGAGTCTGTGTTGTTAAAACAATTCACATGCCTTTTTCACACATGATTTCAAGTTACTGAGGTAGGCAAGACCACACAATATAACTTAATACATAGCAATCAAAAATTTCCACACCATCCTTTAATATAGAGCCATGTCCCTATGTAATAAGTGATGCAACAGACTTTCCCTGAAGTCCCAATTCCTACAATTGAAGCTTAAGCCCAGCAAAGAAAGAATTAAAATTCTTTGGTTGCTGCTGAATCACCGGCTGCATTGGGTTATTTTCCTGTGCATTAGACTTTAATTATAACTAAGCTTTAGCCATCTGTTCTACTCCCTAATTACAGATGCAGCAAATATTTCACAATTCCGACCGTTAAAGAGATCTAAGAAAGCTCCATCTATGGTGTGCAAAGCTGGCTTCACTGGGGCCCTTTGCACTCCTTTTTAAAGCACTGGGGAAGAGGAAAGGATCCTCTGCACACAAAGCAGATCCTGTTATTAATTTCAGGAGGCTTTCGCTGTGTCAGCTTTCACACCTCTTGGAGGGACTGTAAACTTCCCTGTGCCAGGGCACAGAGAGCCACAGAAGTGCTACCTGCTGGTGGCCTCTAACCCAGATGTTCCTGTCCCACAAGAACTTGAGAGAAGGATGAGCAATTCAGAACACCTGATGCATCAGCAGTTACGGCATTGGGAAAGGACTCTGACAGACAAATTCTGGGCTTTTTTGGTGTGGATGCTAAAGGTGCTTCAACCTCAGCTGCCCACCCGGCTCCTCTTGCTGTGGTTGTTATCACACCACACACGTCCTGCTAGGATAAGTCCCTGTGAGTGTTTCAGCTTTATCGCTTCATGGGCCAGTTTCTCATCAATATGAAGGAAGGTGGGACTTTAGACATCATACTGTGGTCAGCAGCATCTGAAGGCAAAGCCCTCACTGTGTTCCATGCCTGCTGCAACAATAATTATCTCAGCAGAGAAAAGAGTTGGAAGGTGTGACAGTGCCCCAACCATCCAGAGCAGCACATCTGGCTTAGCTGGGAGCATTCTTACCAGCTCTGCCTGCACAGCTGGGGTTGACTGTCCTTGCCCATAGGCTGTTGGACAGCCCAGGTGGAGAAGCTTGCTGCAGACTCTGGAGCCTCTCGTCACCTTCCCAACAGCTCTGCTCACAGTCATGAGACGGCTGCAGTTACCTGAGCTGCCACCACCACACTCCCCTGTCCTCAACCCTGCCCTGTCCAGAGCCTCAGGCGCACTCGTAGCTGTAGGGTTGTGCTTGTGCCTCCACCAACCACCTGGACAACTGCCCAGTGTTTTGTAATTGCACACACCACCACTGACCTCAGCAATCCCTTCACCAGTCATAGTCAGATGCCTGGTGAGCTCCAGAGCTGTTATTCATCACAAAAAGATTTGGTTTCACAGCAGCTGCCTGCGACTGTGTCCATGCCCAGTTGTGGAGAGGAGGGCATGTCCTCTCCAGGTACAAGCCATGGGCTACTTTTTGTTTGTGTGAGTGTCTGGGGAAAGCACAGACAAAGGGGGATAGGAGAAGAAAATGTTAAATTCACAGAGCTGAAGTGTGAATGTTTGTATTTGTTAGTGTACCAGAAAGAATAGAGCTTTTTAGACAAAAGAGAAAGCCAAGAAAGGGTAATCCAGAAGCACATACAGTTTCCATGGTGGGATTTCACATAGTTATATTTAAATTATCTCATCTCCTCCATCCACAGTAAGTTTTCAAATGATATCCAGTGGTTTCTCACCACAATCATATGTAAGACCCTCTTTACATTTCTAACATTTAGGTATATGCCCAGACTTTCACTCTGAATGTAATGTTAAAATGAATTTTTAAAAAGTAATCAACCAACACTCTTCTGCTGTGCTTTGACAAGGGCCCAAAATCACCACGTTTCTTGTGGTTTTCTTCTAAAATCATTATGACAGGGCTGAGTGGAATCACGAGGCAGGTTTGCTGAGTGGTTTCGTTCTGAGAATATAATAGAGTCCAGAGTCAAAGTATTTATCTCTGGCATCAGGGCAAGGGATCACAGTGTTTCTCTGGGTATTCATAACCATGTGCTTGCATGTCCTAGCCTCTGGGTGATTATATATCACACAAGGTGATAACATGCACACTGAGAATAACCCTGCAGGAGACACCGTGCATGAAAAGAAGCCACTCTCCATGATGATTTCCTTGAAGTTGGTCCCAGAGCCAGAAAATCCTGCTCTGTCATTCTAGTTCAACTTTAGGCCATAAGGAAAGCAGCAGAATTATAACAGTTGCTTCAGCCTCGAGGAAGAAGCAGAACAAAGTCTAGCATTCTCCAAAAACCTCCTAAAGCTTTCCAGAGCCATATGTGGAGTTACGCCTCAAGCAAAGCTGTTTTATTTACCTCTGCAAAGGTCCTGAAAACCAGTGTCTTCCCTCTCTGCCACAGAGGCCTGTTTGGTTTGGACTTTGATGTTGCATTCAGGAACCATTTGAGAAGTGACCAGAGCCAAGGGCAGCCCATGGATGAGAGTGCAGCATGAGGTTCAAAATCTAAGTATAAGCAGCAGAGGTTTAAATGGCCCAAAAGTAACATAAACAGAACACATGGACTCAGGTCTGGGCTGAAACTGTCCTTATTCAAGTCACAAAAGAATTCTCACTGACTTAAGCAAGGTTTTTGCCACCAGGATATTGTTTTCAGTTTAATTAACAGGCTCCAGCTGTATCTTTCCCTTTTCGGTATTTTCCCACTTTTCATGCCCTGAGGAGCGCTCAGCAAGCAAGCAGCCTGGGGAACAGGTATGCAGAAATCACTCTTAGCACAGGAGTCAGACCTGTGTGCAACTTTCCGTGTGCTGAGGCTGACATAGACACTGTGAGCAAATGCCTGCGAGGAAGCCAGATTAGGGGATCTGCTTAAGGAGATTAAATAATTCACTGTGGCGAGACCTAAGTTAAAAGGGAAACAATCCCTTCATTTGAATGATCCCCCCTCCCCCTTACATAAAAGGATAAAAACCTGCTTACTCTTCTTCCCACGCACCATCAATTTTATTCAGTATGATTTCTGTTCCTTTTTGCACTCCCTGAGCCAGCCAGTTCTATACTGTTAACCCCAAGAAAGGAGGAAAGCAGCACAGTGAAAGACTGCAGCCCAAAAAGGAGCTGTGTGCTTTGAGTCAGATGTATGTTCTTACAGATATAGCACAAATTCTGAATCAAACCCCAGGATTTTCCCCACCCACCACCCTATATTCACTGAACATCCCAAGCAATAAATTCAACACGTCGCTCTGGGAGATTAAGTTATGCTCCCTGCATAGCAAGGACAGCTGCACTGCACTGAGGATACACTCACAATGTAGAATTATATTGATTTTGGCTGATCTCAACACTGTTGACCTCAAGACGTGTGATGCCAGATGAAGATTAATGGTGAGGAATTTGCATGGATCAACTACTAGTTTCTGTAGACACATTTGCCATGTCTGTGGGATATGTATGTTGAGTTGTCCTGCTGGTCTCTGAGCAGATCCATGGTGAGCTCGGCCCTAACCAGGTAAGATTCAGCTCAGGACCCAAAGCTGTGCAGTTATTTGAGTCTGGCTGAGACCCAAGACCAGCATACCCAGCACCAACACAGCCACAGCTCCGTCCAGTGCTGGCTTTTGTCCAGGCTGGACAGGGGCTCACATCTGTCTGCAAACACTGCACTGCCATCCTCTCTACCCAGCCAGGTCTGATCCTGAAGGGCTCCGTGCTCAGCGTGTGCCTTGTGATGCACTCCCCATCATCTCAGGTCAGACCAACCGTAAGCTGTAGGAGAAACTCCTGCATTTCACAATGGTCAAGAACTGTGCAAGCCAGGCTGGGGGAGCCATTCAGCAGATTCAGGCTGTCCTTAGGTGATGTAGCTGACCAGAAGCAAGTTATTTGCAGGAGACTGGACAGTAGTAAACAAGTCATCCTGCCTGCAGCAGCAGAAAGCATCACAAATATGCAAGTTACAGTAACTTTCCAGAAAAGGAGAGGGAGGAATAGGTGGAGACCTGCTCGGAGGTGATTAAGTGGATAGAGTCATATGCCCTCACCACAGTGCACCTGCTCTCAGGCTCTCCTGCTCCAGCCCTCGGCACCCTCACCTCGCCTTCCCGCGCTGCCACATCAATGCAAGCCCGATGCGCCTCTCCGTGCCCGAGGCAGCTCAGGAATTCCCAGCAGTGCAGGAACAGGAGCAGCAAGAGGGGCAGAGCTGGGACAGGGAGCTGGAAAGGGTAAGAGGAAGGGCAAAGAGCCCTGTGGTCACTGCTTGCTTGCTAGATGGAAAGGATCAAAGGAACAGCAGCCCCTTTCTGAAAACATCCCCTCCCCAGCAAGAGCCATATGGGCCAAGGTTTCCTGCAGCAGACACACAGCTGGTGTGGCCACCAGCATGGCTTTCTTGGGCTCCAGTCTCAATGAAATGGAGAGCAGACCTTGCCAGGACTGCCTTGCCATTTTGGCAGCCAGCTAACACAGGCGACTACCTGTGGTTACAGAGTGCCCTACAGGCAAGAGCACCAGATGCCTCTTGTGGGGAATTTCTGAAGAAAATCCAAGAGGTTTGGACCATCTGAAAGTGTAGAAAGAGGTTCATAAGAGTAGGAAAAAATTAATGACTCTGTCAGGGAATAGGAAAGTAGCCCTTAAGCAATGAAAGATAAGAAAGCATGATTATAGCAGATTGCATTCAGCACAGATAGACCCCAGCAGAAAGGATAGGCTGGAGTCCCAAAGTTAAGGCTGTAGGGATTCTCTGAAGATGTGTTCCAGCACATCTCCTCCAAAGAGATCTCTCTCTTCAGGTCTCCTGCAAAGTTGAATATGTAGGTGTAGAAACTGGGGTTGGCAGAAATGGATCAACAGTGCGTTTCCTGTTTGTGCTAGAGGTCCAAAATATGTGCCATTCTGGAGCAGCCTGCTGGAAGAGGTTTTGCTATGATCCTGGAAAGACATTGGAACACGAGAATGGATCTCCAAAGATATGGATGGGAGTTAAAAATGAGAAATTGCTCTAGGGATGTGGCAGGATGGTATCCTGACATGGACACACTGTCATTGCCCTAGCTTCTATCTATTGTCAGTATGAACTATTCCTTTTCTTTCCAAATAGGTTGGGTCTCCAAGAAGTCACAATTTTCATTTTTTTGGATTAATGGGCCAAGCTGAGGTTGGAAGTTTTAGTACAGACACTATGCCAGTGGCTTGAACTGATCATACAGCCATGAACTTGTACCAACCCACAGCCTTCAGAGACTGAGCTTTTGCAACAGAGAGCACATGCACACAGGTGAAAAGTGAATGTCACCTGGTTTCCTTGCTGACTCATACACATGCACACCCCAAGTATAAATGATGTACATAAATGTGCAGTGAGGTAGAAAAGAGCCCACAAAACCGTCAGGACAAGGATGGTCCTCAGAAAATCACAGTTGTTCTCATCTATGTGCTAACTCAGCTGCCAGCAACCATGAAGCTCTGTCTTGAACATCACAAATGAAAAAGATTCATCAAGGACATCCTAAGAAATGCTGGGCTCAAACACCAAGTTTGCTTTCTAATGGAAATGACCTGCTAGATATTGAACATTGTGGGTTATTTGCTGGTGCCAATGGGGAACGAGTCACACAAGACTACTTCATAAACATCAGAACTCAAAATATTAATTTTTGGCTTGCAAATGAATGTCACTTCAATTAATGAGATGCTGCCTTGTGTTTGCAAACATCGGAGCCCCTGAGGCTTTTATGGGCATGAGGATCAAAACAGCCAAGCTGTTCTGATCCAGTGCAGTGGTACACACAGGGCCACTACAAATGAACAAAAAAGGACAAAAAAATCTCCTTCTCCCAGAACCAGGCAGCTAAATATTGTGGTGTGACCATGCTACTCTGGTAGAACCAGGTGAGGATAAACCACATGAAAGACAACTTGTCCGCACTGGAAAGCCAGCTGGAGCTGGTGTTGTGAAATGCTGTCACCTGCTACTCTGCAGTGGATCCCAGCTGGCC
Organism: Edolisoma coerulescens; assembly: GCA_013397115.1. Lineage (NCBI taxonomy): Eukaryota > Metazoa > Chordata > Aves > Passeriformes > Campephagidae > Edolisoma > Edolisoma coerulescens. The sequence goes on along the minus strand of VWZW01002522.1, from coordinate 12,219 downwards.
ACTCTGTTCCTGAGCAAAAGTAGCTTTAGCTCTGGGCAGTTCAAAGACAACTCGTCATCCTGGGCAGCTTCTCTTCTGCTCTGTACTCATGACCCATGACTTGGACAAAGTCTGCCATTCTAAAGCAAGATAATTATACCCAACATCATTAGCAACAAAACAATTAATTCCTAATTCCAAAGTGCTTATACAAAGAAGATGAAGATAAGAAAGAGAACAAACCCTTTGCAAATGCAGCTGAGCATTGACTGTCTGCATATGCCTCACTTAATTACCTACTCAAAAGGAACAAAGCGTCTTTCGTACTGTGACTCCAAAAATTAATTAGTCTCAGATCTCATTAAATAAAGATCCAGTTCAACTCAAATTAAATTAGGCTGCCTTTGACAATCAGCACCAGTCTAGCTATTGAAGGTAGCAAGCTCCTTTTCCTTGCATCTCTCCTAGGTGTCAGCAAGGGCAGGGATTCTGGCAGCATCCTGCAGCCCCGACCCTGCCACCAAGCATGGAGCATGACCAGGATGCCCACGGGCCTTGGAAGTATCTGGCACACAGGAAACCTCTTGGATTTCAGGTCTTCTATTTCAAGAACTTATGCTTCAGGGAGAACCAGCTTCTCCGCAGCCAGACAACACGCATTCAGCATCGTATTTCAGCATGTTCTGCTTTTTGTCACTTCTGTGTTCAGCCCCAGATGTTCCACATACTCCTGCAAACTCTCTCTGACTGCTGGAGGGGACTTAGCGTGGCTCAACATTTGTTCTCTTAACGATTTCCCAAGGACAAACACAAGGCAAAGACTCGTGTCCTGGGCTTCAGCTAGAGGATGAAGGACAAGGAGGAGATACAGCTTCTTCAAAAAAAGAAGAGGGGGACTGAAATTTATTACATCACCCTATCACCACTGATGCTGACACTGAAAATCTGCCCTGTGAGGGCTGAACCCAGCTTTCAATGCAGGCTTCCTTCCACACCACTCAAGGATGGTGGGATCTCAACCACAGCAGCATCTTTCTTGCTGAGCTGCTGCCTTGCAAGTCTCATTATCCTGCAGCTGATACAGGAGAATTCACCTCCCACATTTTCTGCTGTTCTGTCGGAGCCTGAAGAGAAGGTTAAGGGAGAGGCCCACCCTTGTGTTAAGGGGGTGGGTTACAGCACACCAGACTCACCAGGTCCCTACCTGCAGCCCTTCATCATTCTTTAATGTTTTCCAGCTTTGGGAGACCCCAAGTCAGAGATATTAATGTTGCATTTAGCAACCCAGTTATATATCTTTCATTAGTTACCTAATTTTAAACTGGAAAGAGCTTTTTTTACTCACAGCTTCCTCCAGTTAGAAGTTACACCATGCAATGGCTCAGTGTGACAGGAGCAACTCTGATCAGAGGAAAGAAATGCACGACTGTGAGTTGCAGACACTCTCCTTTGGATCGTTCTGTACTTCACAGCCATCCATCTACTTTCATGCTCCAGCTCCTGAGAATAACTGAGCAGGAAGCATCTGGATAACCTTCTACATGTCACTCACTAGTTAGCTGACTCCTCTTCCCCTTTCCCTCACATTTTTGAGGCTGGAATTATCACCTCCTCAGCTATCTCTTTATGGAAACTGCTTCACTTCTTTACTTATCAGTTGGTTCTTTTGAATCTTGACTAAATTACCAGAAACCTAAATGTTTCCCAAAAAAATCACTGGGAAATATAATGAGCAAGGAACTCGGGGTAACTGCCACACCAAAATATCTTTTACTCCTGTAACATTTTACATCTCCCAAGAGCAGGAAAATTTATAGAGGCAAGGAGATTATAACTGTAAATAGATCAACAGTGACAAACCACAGATAAGCATTTATGAGAATTTGCATAATAATCTGTGTGTCAATGAGCTGTCAATAAAACCTGACTGAATAGTAACCTTGTAAAATGAAGTCCAACTCTTCAGCAAATAACTAAATTTACTTTCTCAGGCAGCATCACTATCCACTTCAACCTGAAATATCCACCTCTGCAAAAGACCACATGCAGATCTTGTGCCTTTATCACTCCAAGGTGGCTATTAGGTGCCAGCCAGTGTCCTCACTCATTCAGTAAATGCCTGCTCCAGCAGAAAGGCAAATGGACATGCTGATTCCCCTTCTCACTTCCCAGGCAAGTATTGCAGCTCCTAACCCCACCAAACATCCATGCTCAGATCTGTGGAAACTTGTAGTGTTCCGACAAGTTCAAGTTACCCTGAACTCCCTGCAATCCGAGAGCTCCCAAAGTGCCCCCACATTAAGGAGATTACACAAAAATGTGAAATGCTCAAGTCATTTGAAATCGCCATGTGATCAGCACAGAGTAAAGGGACATTACTGGACTGCTTTGGATGGTTCTGTAAAGCCTCGTGGCTTGAGATTCAAGCAGCACTAGGAGATGCACACACATCCCTTAAGAGGTATCAGGCAGAGATGGAAAGGGGCAAAGAATAGCTGTAGTGGGGCCTTGGCTCAGATAAGGTCTGTGTGCCAACCACACCCAGATGCTGCAGCTCTTCTTACCTGATGAGACCTTCTAGGAATCAGTGAATGAAACCCATTCTGTGTAGGAGAGATATGTGGTGGTGCTGGGGAACGGGACAGGAAATGTAAGCCACTAGAGAGAGAAAAACGTGCAGGAACTGAGCCATTTTCTCGAGCATAAGTAAACAGAAGTATGTGTTCCCATTTGCATCCCTACAGCACACTTACGGAAACCTCTAGACAACAGTTAAGATGTCTTTCTTCAGGGTCTGGTGCACTGTGACTGTGTCTGAATGCTTTGTTCCCTTTTCTCCTTACAAAAATTTCAGCAGAAGGTGGTACTGTCTTTACAAGAAAGCTTTTAAGAAGATTGTAATAACATGCTTTTCCTCCCTCTGCCTTTACAACATCCCTACTTTCCTTTTGGAACGGCTAGTTCCCACTGCTGCTGACAGATGCTCAGGAAAATTCTCAATTCTTACAAATTTTATGCTGCCTGGTGGTCAGATATGTAGGAAGCACAAGTGCCCTATGTTCTTTAAAGGGAAGCATGCAAGAAGTGGTTCAGCCTTCATCAGTTTTAAATTAATCTTAATCTATAAAACTAGGATGTAGGAGAAGTAGCCATGGGGGAGACTATTTTATTAAACAGCAGAGGATCCCTTTGTCATCAGGGGATCTCTCTGCTGTGCATATATAATGCTTATTATTACATTGCAATCTCAGTATAATGCAGTGGGGGAAAGAAAGTTCTGGAAAAAAAACCCAAACAAAACCAAACCCAACAAACCAGCCTTTCATTATCCACCGGGCAAAGCCCTAGGAAATCTGTCTTCATTGTCTGCCAATCACAGAACGCACTCGCCCGTTGTTAAAACTGAAAAGTGTCATGGTCAGTCTCAGCACGGAAGGACAAGAGCCTGGAAAAGCACTTGTTTTACAAGCTTTGCTTTGCCACTGGCGTGAGAGGGAACTGGTGGTGGTTTTGCTGCAGAAGGAAGCAGCTCTGGGCTCGTGTCCCAGAGCCTACACTGCAGGGACAGATCTGGCCTGGTGACACACGAAGCAGATGTGCACGTGCAAGGAAAGCCCTGCAAAACACAAGTGACACAAGGTGGGTCTTGTGATTGCAGCTCTGATTGCAACCACTTGTGCATCGCTGCAATGAAATGACCTACCTGAGCTGGGCTTTGGGAGGGACAGACATGGGAATAGGAGCCAAACATTGCACTGTGCTCCAGGAAATGGCCACAAAGATGTATCCCTGGACCTCTGGGATATGCAACCTGTCACTGAAAAAAGTCATCAGTGGGTGTAGGATTAGTTGCTTTGGAGATGTAAATTTGGACAAGCTCCAATATGGCTGGTTTTTTTTTTTTTTTGGATGCCAAGTACCTTTCTAAGTTGGTATCGTTTTTAGTGTTGCATTAAGGGAAGAGGAAGCCGGGGAAGGGGGAGACCAAGTTCCCTGGCTGGAGCAGAAATAGAGCTTCTCAAGCTGAAAAATGACAGTGTGCAAGCAGATCCCAAATTCAGAGCAGGGTGGGGGGAGCTCCACACTGAATGCTCCTATTTGAGTGGGGTGGGAGATGCACAATGTATTTCTGTCTTGGACCACGAGTGAAAGACCATGTTGCCAAGTAAACCAGCAGACAGCAGAAGCCTTTTTCCCTAAGAGCAGCTCTTGGATTCAAAGCCTTTTCAAAGCCAGTGAAAGAGGTACCAAGAGCTCAAATTTACACAGCGATGACAAGCTGCAAGAGAAGGATTCCACTTCTTACATTGTACATATTAGAATTTCAAGGGCTTTTGACTTTGTCTAATCAAAACCCATTTTCACTACAACACTCAAAGACTTTGAATGAAATCAAGATAATTCCCTTGCCAAATTTTCTCTGAGTAAACTATTTCTCCTCACGTGCCAAGTTGAATAAAAAGAAAGAGTAACAAGTTTTAACATTTTTCTCTGCTATTAGTCAGAGAGGAGAGTTAAACCACTGAGCCTTGAATTTCCACCAAAAAAAAATATCTCTAATTAAATAGAAAAAAATGCATAGGACATTTTACCAAGGCTCCTGGAAAAGGAGCAGGGGATAGAAAAGCAAAGACAGCTCAAGCCAAATCAGGGTCTTCTCATCTCCCACGTTAAGTTCTGTCTCCATGACTGAGGTGTGGATTTTGCAGACGTTCAGTCTGAGCTGCAGACTCCACAGAGTTCCCACAAAGTAGAAACAAAAGCAAGAGTCTCTCACGCTGCTTGTGCACATTTCTGCAAGGCAGTGCCTCACCCAGTTCTTAACAGGAAGCTTCCCATTAACAATAAGAGATGGATGACGAATGAATGCTTACATACTCTCCAAACCCATTCACTTCTAATTGTTTTATGATAGAAACCATGCTAGTCACACAAGTTTTTCAGGGAACTTTTATTCTGTATGTTCAAAATGAACCAAAATGGTTCTGTGGCACTTCTTGCCCCTGCACTGTACTGCAGGCTGCACAAACTTGTTTGCAGGAGGATGCTCTGGCTGGCTATTGCAAACAGCCTACACATGCTCTGGAAAACTCGAGGATGGGTCTGCATCCCATAGCCCCCTTTTTCACATAGCTTGTGTCAAGTATTGATAGAAAGGGGAGGGGGTAAGTAATCAGTCTTCTGCTTTGGAGGGATGAATGCTAAATCACATCTGATACTCTGAGAACAGCCCCCAAGAGCAACCCTACACTGAGGAGCTTGTAGGAATTTCCCACTGACCACCTGCTCTTGAAACTGTAGGGGGAAATCCCACATGCTCTGGGATGAAGGGAGTTCAGTTAAAAACAGCCCTTAACAATTACAGCTGCAGGTTATTTTTAATTGAATTCAGATGATGAATGTGAAATAGATGATTTCGAGTGAGATAAGCAGGGAAATACTTGATCTTGTCAAGAAGGTAAGGAGCAAACTGTTTTCCCAACCAGCCAAGATAGGAACTTTTTAATCACTGAAAGAGAAATAATGGATCCAAACTGTCAAGATTTATTTTAATCCAAATCAAGGATTTGATTTGAAGTGGCTCAAAATCCAGCTCTATTGGATTATTTTGAAACTGCAGCTGAGTCTGTAAATTGGAGATCTTCAGTGCTCAAAATAGCCACAGGGTGAGTCACCAGGAGGTGCAGGTTCGTGTCTCTGCACAGACCTAGAGGGCTTCAAGAAGCTTCTCTGTTCAAGGACTGGCCACAGAATTGGTGCACAGCTCTCTCTGTCACATCAACACCACAACTGTCCCAGCCATGGAGAAAGGAGAGGGGTGATGTTCTCACACTCACTCCACAGCAGTTCAGAGCTCGCTACACACTCCTTACAACCTCAGATGCATTGATGAAATTGTCTGGGCAACAGTTCCCTCCACAGAAAAACAGGGACAATACTCCCTTTCTCCCACTCTTCGTCTTGTCCATCTATGTGATAAGTCCTTTTACATGTAAAAGGTGCTGTGAAACAGCAAGGCAGCCAGAATTTGTGGCAATGAACAAGTACCTCTAACTAAACTGTGGCTTTGGTCCTGCAGAGCTGCCAGCTGCTTTTCACGTGTCACTGTGCATTCGGGTGGGTAATTGGATGCTGAAACGAAAGCTTTCTAGGCACAATGGATGTCCCTCAGCATTGACAGAAAATAAGAATAGGTTTGCTAATTTTGGGGTATTTTCCAGAGAAGCTGACAAAAACATTCATCAAAACTAGGGACACCATTTGCCAGACTGAATATTAACAGAGCAATGTGAACATGGACCCAAACTGCCCAGATGGACATCTCCCACCACCACATCTTTTACTTAGATTTTGAGCTCATTTTGCTCATACACATGGCAGACTGTAAAAAAAAGACAAAAAAGTCTTTTCTAGGCTATTGTTACATGAAAATACTCCAGTGGAACTCAATCAACACTTATTTCTAGTGTAATGAAAAGAGCTCACACACAGCTCCTCCCTTTCTCTCAACCAGAGACCTTTGCAAGACATTACTTCCATTAGAAAAAATTAACAGTAAGTGGATGTGTGCAAAAGAAAGGGATGAGCAGAGCTGGGAAAAAAAAAATCCCCATGCCTAAAAGCATACATAGTGTTTCACAAGATAATTGCAGAACAAATAGAAAGCAGAGGCAGATAAACACAGCCATCCTGTGCCACGTTCTCATGGCCATCTCAACAGCATTTTAAGACAAAGAGAAATGGAAGAGGAGATTTCTACTGAGAAATTTTCTGGTATCTCAAAGATTACTAAAAATAAAAATTAGGGTAGAAGCACCACTGAGTAGGCACAGGTGTTGCACACACTGTGCATGTTTTGAGTCTGTGTGCTTGGAGGAAGATAGAGCTCAGCACAAGATGGAACCAACCTATTTCTCAAAAGCACTCCACAGCTGCCAGATGGCAAAAAAACCTCACTGTGACCCAGCCAGGTGGGATTTGGGCTGGCAATCTCCCTGACAACATTTTCACAAACCTTTACTACAGCCTGCCCTTCCATTCTCTCTCTGAAGAGATCCAAGCAAGATGGATAAGTTTTACAAAATCATTCTAAGAGAAGGAAAGAAAATCCAGCAGTACCTGCCACAATTTAAATGCAAACTAACTGGAAACTACCATCCAAAGAACTGGAAGAAGAAATAGGGCATCCCATGGAGCGCCATTCCTGCCCCGGCCCCACCCAGGTTATCTCTTGGCCGGGTGAGCCGCCTCCCAAAGGGAGCATCATTGTGCTCCACCCTGGCTTAGCCCTGGGCTCCAAGGAGCCGATCACTGTTAGCTTCCCAAGGCTCTTTCAGAAGTGGCAAGCACTTACCTTCTCCCTGGAGTGTAGGCTGATTTGTTAACTAGCTATTGAAATTAGTAATCCTCAGTTGAGTCAACAGTTAGGCAGTTGCTTATATCACCTTACAAGGAAAAAAATATTGACACTCTTATACTGTCAACAGATCAGAAGCAGGCAAATATAGACAGAGATAGAGTATTCAGATAACCTGCCAACCCCTGCCAATTGCAAGCAAAAATATAAACAGAAAGCTCTCTGCTTTATGAAGATTTGCAACAGGGCAGCAGCTACAAAAGGAGCCCAAGAAGCATCTTCTGAGCTGAGTTTCAGGCCAGAGGAGTATTATTTTGCTAACTCAAGGACTTCGGTTTCTGCTCAGAAGAGCTGCTGATGTTACAGGCTTGAGCAACTGGGAAGCGGTGCCTCCATCCCTTTGGCAGAGGCATCAGGAGTTTACAGATTCAGCTGCAGTTGCAAAATAATACAACAGAACTGGAGCAGTCTGGATTTTGAGCCATTTAAAACCAAAATTCTTAATTTAATTTAAAACAAATCTTGGTGGTGTCCTGCTCATTATGGCTTACTGACAAAATGGACACAGACATCCTCGGTCTAGAGCCCATCCCAGCTTTCAGGGATACAGTACATAGCCCTGCTCTTCATCACTCTCCATGTTCTCCCACGGCTGGTAAACGTCAGAAGATGTTGAGCCAGCAAATGCTTCTGATTACCCTGTCAGAAGCTGTTCCCTTTCCTGTGCCTTCTCCCATTGCTCTGTGTCCTGTAGCCATTCTTTCCATCTGCATACTAGATGTCTCCTTTCAGCCACATCCTTGCAGGGTCTTTTCCTTGGGCATCTCTTTATCACTGGGCCGTTCTATTCCCATTCTAAATGATCTGGGAGGGACCAGTGCTTTAACAGGTTACTTCTGTGGAAGTAACTGGCAAAAGATCTTTCCCTAAATGGCCAAGTGTCCTTTTACAAAATCTGGCTAATTGTTCTTCCTCCTAGAGCATCGGACAAGGGCTGGGTAAGCAGCTTGTAACCCTTTCAGCAATGAATTAGGGCTAATGCAACTGAAAAACAACTTTGTTGTGCAAAGACCAATTCTTTATGGAGGTGTAATCACCAGGATTGCCCTAAGGGCAAAAAGAAACCTCTCCATAGAGCCCCTTGCTCTATTTTTTCTGGGTCGACTCAGAGGAAGACTATTCAATCCCTTTCCTCATAAAAACCACACAGACTCTCCAACAATGACAAGTGGCTGCTTAGGCTAACCACATGCATCCCCACAGCCCCTACTTTCTAACACCCTCTTGGCAAAGCCAAAGGGACACATCGGTTTCTGGTCCTGTGGGGAGTAAATCTCTACCGGAGGCCTGAAGCCCACACCAGTCTGGGATAGGTGTGCATTTAATAAATGCTGGCTGATAATAATAATCAACCTCAAGGCAGGGCAGAGGGGCAGACATGCAGGAGAAAGATTTTAAGATACCAGCCATACATTTCTCAATGTCTATGAAGGTTCAGCTCTGAGGATAGATGTATTCCAAGCTTAGGTTTCTGAGTTAGAGGAAGACAAAATTTAGGCTCAGCCCATCAAGAAATGGGCAAAGGTTCAGTCTGAGCTGCAATTTCTTCTACCTGAACCAGTTTGCCCAACCCTGGAGATGCTACTCAAGATATTAGCTTTGCTGAGGTTCCCACCTGACATCTTTCAAGGAGGGCAGAAGGGCTCAGAGAACTCCAACTCCACCTTGGCTTATAAACCTGCCAAACATGTTTCTTGGCAAGGTAGCAGAGTCATTTCCCCAAAGGCACGGTGGTTTTGCTTTGTCTTTTACCAGGTTCTAGCCCTGTGGTGCTAGCAGTTGTCATTGGGAGACAATCATAAACCAAGAAAGCGAAGCAGGAAAAAAGTAAATAAATAAAAAACAACAAAAAACATTAAGACCACAACTACATGCAAAAAGGACCTGTTGTTGAGCAGACAAAAGCCAAGACGGATGAAAAAAAAAGACTCATTTCTTTTCATAAGTTTTTTGCTTGCTCAAAAGTAAAACCAAATGGTAGAATAAGTCATTTCCATTGTGTTTAGCAGCTCTCTGTGGTTTTTACTAGTAGCCACAATTGTCTGCGTTGACTTAACTATTATTCATTAGGTACAAGGAATGAGTTGTGGAAAAGTCAACCAGGGATTTGACAAACTGCAAGAAAGAGCTTGGAAGATTTCCTAGTCCTCACTGTACCCGACACTCACCAGCACCGGTCTCTTTCTGCCTCTTTCCCTTTTCTGCCCTTGATAAGAGAGTTTTGTCATTTCATCCTATTCTGTACTACGGGCTGAGAACACCTCAACATCAGCAGTGACACACACTCTTCCAGCAATAAAAAGAGGAAGATGCTGGTACCTCATTTGAGAAAGCATTAGAAATGAAAAAGGGAAGAAGACAGGTTGATTCTCTAGGAGACCCACAACCATCCAGGCTGCAGTGCGACTGTCTCTCCTCCCAAAACACAACAGACACAGATGTGTCAGTGCAGTAGGCGCAGAGATGCCCAAGCAGGCTCTGCACGTGGTGGCCTTGGGTTGACACGACCCGTGAAGGCAGTGCAGATACTCCTGTGCTGATGGCACACACCAGCTTCGGTCTGGAGGTGGCCTGGTCATAGTTCCAGGCACTGCTGTGCAAACCCAGTCACTTTGTTTCTGAACAGGATTAACGTGCTGAAATGGCACTTTTCCATCCTGTATGTACTGTTTCATGTGCCCAGTTGACCATTTTATGCTCCACCATGGAAAAACCACCCAATTTCTCCCATGACAAAACCACATGGTCCAGACCTCCTCACTCTGCCTCTTGCCTGCCTTGACTCAAGTATAATTTGAATTGAAATTCCTAAGCAAACCAAAACCTTTCATTTTAAACCAGCTTTTGAGAACTGCTTCAGAATCCTTAATACTTTCAGATCCAAGAAAAGTTTCATTTTAATCAAATATATTACAGAAGTTTAATAGAAGATATCCAGATCAACATACTGTACTTAGTTGTAAAAAATCCCCTCATTGTTTCCTGAGTATCTTGACACTGTTTCTCCCTCTTAGGATGAATGCAAACACATCTTAGAGTTTCCCAAGGGACAGAAATATATTATCACATCCTCTGAACCTGCCTATTAGAACATTCCAGGCTTGCACAGTTTGTAGGAATATTTTTTGGTTTTGATCAGCACAAGACGCACCAGCTGCTTCTCTTGACTCACCTCCTAACATAGTGATTTTAGTCTCAAACTGGGGCAGAAGTCAAATTACAGGCAGCATGATTCATGTGCCTCTCACTTCAATCTACCCTCTTCTTCTCGGAAAATGAATTACTGTTTGCTTTGAAGTAATATTTCTCTCAAGTTAACTTTTATAGGATTTGCAACCTGCTTGCTGACTTGGGTTTGGCATAAATTGTTGTATTACTGTGGTGATCTTGCTGCTGAATGCAGCAGAGTGGTGTCAAGAGGAGCTTTCCTGCAGCAGGGCCGCATGGTCCTTCTGCATTTGTCTCAGATTCATTTTATACGCACCACAGCAACTCTACTGGCACATCATAGGATCACAGAATCAGGTCACAATTTTCAGGGAGTTGCAGAGAGGGATAAGGTCCCTCCTGAGCCTCCTCTTTTCCAGGCTGAGCCCCCTCAGCTCCCTAAGCCACTCCTCATAGGACTTGTGCTCCAAACCCTTCTCCAGCTTCGTTGCTCTTCTCTGGACTTGCTCCAGCACCTCAATATCCTTCCTGAATGAGGGGTCCAGAACCAGAATAGGGCCCCAAACTGTGGCAAACTTTTGACCTATAGAGCCCTGTCTGCTGCAGAAAGATTGACTCTGCAGGTATTAAGACAAGACTAAAGGCTCTGCAAACTTGAATAACCTCAGAGTGATCCTTATCCTGTGTAAGAACTGTAGTTAATCTTGTCTATTGTCAATTAAAACAAATAAGAGAAAAAGAGGTCCAACTCCAAACCCAAGGAAATCTGGAGTAATTAAACAAGCAGCTTCCTTTTCTTTGAATCTTGCTGTTTCCGTACCAATCCTCTCCACAGTTGTCTTGACAAGACTTCTCCAAGCCAAATTTTAAGCATATCCTTCATTATTCTCTTTCTGAAGAAAGGTACCTGCCCCAGGCTACCAGCCTCTTCGATTTGCACTGGTCCCTCATCAGAATCTAGAGAACTGTCATCAAATTCCCTGGTCTCTCAAGCCAGCCCTTGGTAATATAGATCTTGGACATTTTGAAATTTCATACATAATCTTCATTGGCTCAGCCATTCTTAAGCCATGATTAATAATCAAAATAATAAAATGTAAAAAAAAAAAAAAAAGGTAATTACACCCATGCTGGTAACTAAAGTGAATAGATCTCTTGCACACAAAACAAATCCCTGTACATTGACTTCCTCTGAGTCACGCCCCAATACACCCACGCCTCGCCTCACTAAGGTATTTCTCATGTCATCGTAGCCTAAAGCAAACACCTACACTCTCTCCGAGCCTGCAGAGAGAGAACCCAACCTTGCAGCACTGGGATCAAAGGTGTAAACGCCACCATCTTCCCCAGGATGTCCTCCAATTAGCAGGCGATAACCTGGAGATGGTGGCATGGCCTGAGGTCATTTTTCTCAAGGGAGAGGGTGTGTGATGGCTTCTGGTGTAGCAATAAGCTCCAGACATTGGGCCAGGTGCAACAAAGGAACATCCAGCTTCTCTGGCCTCAGTCAGTTTGACCCCTCTGAGGAGCGCAGTTTGGATGGAGCGAAATGAGGCTCTTAACACAAAGTGCCTGGTTTCAGACTGGGGTTTGCGGAGATGCTTGGACAAATGGGCATAACTCTGCATTTAAAAAGAAGAGAAAGAGAGAGACGG
>VWZW01002521.1:1227999-1262000 GCA_013397115.1 Edolisoma coerulescens | reverse complement strand
GAGCCGCTCCGGTAAGCAGTCAGGGAGGGGAAGAGAAACACCCCGAAAAATTCTCCTTCCGTAGCCAGCCCGAGAGTGCGGGAAGGAGGATGGAGTGCTCTTGAAAATCCTTTTGGGTCTAGAATTCGTTCTTTTTTTATTTATTTATTTATAACGAACCGACTGGGCTTTATCTTGGAGGTGTATCTAAAAGTAGCAGTGACTCGAGTAGCATATGGGATCTTGTAAGGGAAGGCTTCTCAGGGCAAAGCATGTGTGACTTGGCAAAGATGGAACCCAGGAATGGAAGAAAGAGACCTGTAAGTGCTTTAAGGCTACAAGGGATTAGAAAAGGGAACTTTTCTTTTTTTTTTTTTTTTTTTTGCGGGGGTGGGGGGAAGAGGGAAACGGAGTTTGAAAGGAATGCCGTTGAGCGTGGCAAAATTTAATTTCCCATCCCTCAAGTATATGGGGGAAAATGATGAAAAACTCAGGAAAAATGAGAACAATGAGGTTTTGAATTGGCCTTCCATTGGATAGATTCCATAGCCCTGTAAACTAATTCCTTTAAGTTTCGTAAAACAATCTTGTAATAGGTTCTTCATCTGAAAATCTTTTCCTGAGCAATACTTACTAACTCCAGTCCATCTGGACTTCCCATTCTGAAGTTAAAGAACTTACTCTGGATTTTAGTTGCTTGTCTGTTTGCCAGTTTTAAATGCCTTTGCACAGTGCCTGCTTATTCATTTTAAGATTACACATGTCATATGTGCATGGGCAGATAAGTGTGAGAACAAATTAATTGAGAATATGAGAAAAGGACGAATTTTCTCTGTTTCATACTCACTTGGGCTGTCGCCAGTTTTACAGCAGCATGGTCCTTAATGAGATGTAAAACACAGGTATAACAGAGCAAGTGAAAACAGGAATTTAAACCTGAATGAGTTTTTCATCTCATCTTACAGGATGAAGAAACACGTAAAGATTATGACTACATGCTGGATCATCCTGAAGAGTATTACAGACATTATTACCACTACTACAGCAGGAGACTGGCACCTAAAGTAGATGTCACAATAGTGATCCTAGTTACAGTGTGTGCCATCTCTGTGTTTCAGGTAAAATATCATGTTTACATCTTACTGCTCTGTGAGTTTCTGAACAAGAAGAGAAGTAGTGGCAGCTCTCATAATGTGCTATTTAATAAGAAGTGTCAGTGAGGAGTCCTGTTCCTGTATGCTGTGGTCCAGTTCTGTGTGGTGTCCGTAAAAATCCTGAAGTCAGAATGTACTTAGCAGATTTTTGACTGCCCTTGGTACCTTGAACAAAGGTAGAGATTAGTTTCTTTTAATTTTGTTGAGACAAGGTGCATCTTTTTGAGGAATTTACTTGGTTCTTCCCGGCAGGCTCAGAGTAGTTCAGGCAGGACTAGTGTCCCAAATAACATGTGTCAGTTTGTCAAGATGCATAAGTAAATTTTTAAAAAATAGACTAATAGCAAACTGAATTCAAGACTCAATTCAGATGATAGGACTGAATATCAAGAGTTTACTAATGTGTGAATCTTGCATTGCAGTGTATTTTAAACACCACATTGACGAAGTCAGGAGAGAAGCAAATTCAGTTCAGCAGAATTTACTCTGAAGGTGGTAGATCCAAGGCCAAGAAAACAGCCTGTGTTTTAGATTAATAAACTTGTGCTGTTGCTGACACAAGAGGAGAAAAATGCATAACTTCTCTTTAGGATCTTTTAAATCACTGGTTTGAAACATCATTAAAAATACCCAAGAAGTTTAAGAGATGAAGTTTATGCCATGGTGCAGGTAGCTCAATGTTTAGTGGGATATTGGAAGTTAAAATTTTAAAAAAGTTGATCAGAATTTGAGAACTTGGAATAATAAATTCTAATGGCATATTCAACCAAATACCTAATTTCTCTTCAGATTTAGTTCTAATGGCAAAGGTCCATTTCATATCCTATTTCTTATTTTGTCTGTAAGTGGAGACACTCACTGGAGTCCAACTGCCAAATGGTTCTAAATTCAGTGTGAGCATCTGCGTGAACTGGTTTGCCCATCTTGCTTTCTGTTGCTTCTGCTTCTTGGCCCTTGCTAAGGTTGAATAATGGGCTTATGTCTGCACTTTGTCTTGGTAAATGGTGTGAGATGTATAATTGTTTAAAAAGTTGTGTCAGGGAGACGTGCTTGGATGTCCCAAGAATGAAAGCAAGCTGCTAACTTTTTCCCTCTTATGCCTGTCTAGTTTCTTCCATGTTTTCCATGCCTCATCTCAGGTCATTTACGAGACACTAGATGGGAACGACATCGGCTCTCAACTAGTCCTTGTGCTTCTTCTGTCTTCAGAAGGAAGCATTCTCAGGGCTGTGCTGTACAGGGCTAGGAGTTGGACTTAATGATCCTTGTGGGTCCCTTCCAACTCAGGATATTCCATGATTCTGTGTTCACCCAGGCAGTATATTTCTGGTTTGTTGTTTGGGGGTTTTTTCCCCACTCCCTTGAAATCCAGAGGGCAGCTGGAGATCAGAGAGGTGTGTTGAGTCTTGTAACGTGGACACTGCCAGACTAATGAGATTGTCGCATAGTTAGTCCATGTTCAATGAACTGTTTTAAATGGGTAACAATGTTATCCTTAAATGTTCATATACTAGCTGCTTTATTTATAAATATAAGAAGACAGGCTTCTAAGAGTGGCTGGCACAGCCTGGTATTAACTTGCAGGAGATTGCCATCTTCTCAGGAACAAAACTGTTCATAACAGTGTCTGCTTGTCCTTCCTTCTCATTGTAAATTGCTGTGAGAACACTTCTATACATCTGTTTTCCAGGTGCTTCATTGAGTCTGGAGGGATGATTATAGCTTCTGTAATACCACAGAAGTACTGTTAGCTTCAGTTTTTACCCTTACTGTAATGTAACTGTGGTTAAAAGTGTGTGACAGCATTACTTTTTTCTTTTCCTGGCAAACCCCCAAATAGGAATGTGTCTGTATAAAAGCATGGTTTTTACTTTTACTGTTCTTAAATTACAGTTCTTCAGCTGGTGGAGTAGTTACAATGAAGCTATCAACTACTTAGCTTCTGTGCCAAAATATCGTATACAAGCTACTGAGATTGCCAGGCAACAAGGTTTACTCAACAAGACTAAAGAAAAAGGCAAGAACAGGCGGTCTAAAGAAGAAATCCGTGAAGAGGAGGAAGAAATTATCAAAGACATTATTAAAAATAAAATAGATATAAAGGGTGGTTATCAGAAGCCCAAAATATATGATATCCTTCTATTTCAGATCCTTCTTGCTCCTTTTTACTGGTGCAAATACATAGTTTGGTACTGTTGGTGGATTTATTGTTTCACTATTAAAGGGCAAGAGTATGGTGTGGAAGAGAAGTTGTATATCATACGAAGGTACATGAAAATGTCTCAGTCTCAGTTTGACAGCCTGGAAGATCATCAAAAAGAGACCTTTCTTGAACGGCAACTATGGGTACGAGAAAACTATGAGGTGGGTAGTGGTACTGAAATCGGCCGGGAAATAAATTTCTAACACAATTTGGAGTATCAGAAAGCAGGCACTCTTTATTACAGTGCTGGACACACCTGGAGCATGTATCGTCTAATCAAACGTGTGTCGTGAAACTTTACAAGAGTGTGTTTATTCCATCATGATCATACTTATTCATTACAATGTACTTCCTAGCTAATACATAAACGTTACTTTTCCTAGAACTAATTTGCATGCATCTGACTCCTACTGGAAGTCCTTTTATGGTTCTAGAGGGTCGTCTGAAGGGGTCTCTGGTGGTTGTATTCGCTCAGTGCATCAATATTTAGGTGACCTTTCCTTGAACTTTTTCTTTGGGCATGTGCTGTTACTTCTCATTACATGCCAAAAACCCCAACTATATTCCTCATTATCTGTTCATCCACTGGTTCCAGCTACTTTTACATACATTTATCTTTTTTTGCTAATTAGTCTTTAAGGTCTATCTAACAGCTTCAGGGGAACTGAAAATTTCTCTTCTCTATGTTATTTATCAGTAGCCCTGGTGGAAAAACTAATGTTAGTTATCCAGCACTCCCAGAGCAATAATAACAATGTGGTATGACAAGGTTATTATGGTAGGTTGAAGACTATTGTCTGTTCTCCAAGCAGTAATAATTTGTAATAAGAATTACCCAAATTGTCTGAAACTCCTATTTCATCAGTCTTCTAAGATGTTAATTCCTGGCTCAGGGGGTTTTGATTGCTTGTTTGTTCTTGGTTTGTTTTTGTTTTCCCAAGTGTCCTTTGATAGTTCTTTGACCTGTGGTGAGTCATGGATTGTTCTTGCAGTGCTGTACACCTATTCAAGTAAGGATGGCATAAAAAACATCACTGGGCACAACTTCTACTCTTACCATGGATAGTCAATAAATCAATAGTCAATACTAAGTAGTCAATATATAATTTTTAAGAATTCTGTGAGAGCAGAGAAAGAACATTACCCACAGCATAGAATTTGCAGTCCAGAATAATTTGGGATGCTGGGGCATGGCAGGTTGACAAAACCCTTCTGTCGTTCCACAGAGGTGCATCTGTGGGCCATTTGGCTGGGAAGTTTCTAAAGAAAAAAATGAGAATGTGAACTTGGTCTGCTTAAGGGGAAAAGGAGGGGTGCTGCTGTTCTGCATATACTAGGAAAAGAGATGGGATGGTGACAGGACACCAAAGATAAGAGAATGTTTCTTCAAAAGCAGACAGGAGTGGATTACTCTACAAACTTGAAGAGGAAAATAGTAAAATAGATGCTAATGTAAGGAGAGGATTAGCTGCCAGGTATGTATACGTGTTCAGTTAGAATGGGTTTGCTAGAAAACAATCAGGAAGTCCAAAGACTGAGTAATGCTGCTAGTCAAAGCAGATGTTAATATGGAAAAAGATTGGATGGATATCCTGTCGTAGAGAAAAAAATGCCTTGGTTTCTCATCCATGCAGTTTTTAACTCAGGATGTTTTGGTCACTGAATGTGAAAGAGCTGTATTTGCCACAAGTGGAGTCTGTTTAGCTCACACTTGTCTCCTGTGGTGGCCAGCAGTTCATTTTCCATGATGAATACATGACAGCTGCACCTGTATACTAATATTTATCCAACATAATTTGCAGCTTTGTGACTTTATGAAAAGGAAATGGTGTCTTTGTAGGTAATTACTTTAATGAATTTTTACCTAGTCACTGGAATGCATTTAAGTTTTCAGTCTCTGCTGTGCCATCTGGTCATGAGTTCATCAGTAC
The DNA here is from genome assembly GCA_013397115.1 of Edolisoma coerulescens. NCBI lineage: Eukaryota > Metazoa > Chordata > Aves > Passeriformes > Campephagidae > Edolisoma > Edolisoma coerulescens. Next base: position 1,256,733 of record VWZW01002521.1, on the reverse strand, counting down.
ATGTAGAAGGTGGTAGAAGAAGATTTTTTTGAAGCCACCTGGACTCCTGCTTATTCTAGTATTACTGGAAATGGAGAATAATCATGCTTTATTCTCTTCTTTAGCTAGCTGTGCTTTTGTGTACCACTGCCATATCTTTACTTGAAACTCAGTCATATATTTTCTAGGCTGAAAAATATGCTGTAGTGTTTTTCCCCAAAAGCTTGTCTATTCCTTCATGACTGGAGATGTCTGTCTGGATATTGTTCAGTTTTCCAGGATGAGAAAGACCAGGAATTCAATACAGAGTTGCATCATGGAGCTCCACAATATTTTTACTGTTTCCTAATGATTTTTAAAACCTTTATGATCACTGAGCATTGAATTTGTGTATTTATGTAGCCATCTATTATACAATATTTTTAAAATCTTGTTCGTGCATAGCAGAACTCTAAATTTAATTGTCGTTTGAGTCAGAGTAAGTCACATGACACCAAGATGATAAAATCATGGATGGTATTGAAATTTATGCTGGCAGCATCTACATAAACTGCTTTCCAGATTAAAAATGCAGATGCTGTTGCTCTTTGTTTTGCCTTTTTTTTTTAAGATTATCAACTTTGCTGATAACTGTAGATTCCATTACAATGACACCATTTCTTGACAGAATATAATTGTTTATCTTTTAGTACTGTAAATACTGGATGCAGAGATATTAATTTTGTTGAGAACCTTGCTTAGGCACAAAAAGTTCCACAGTGGTATTCTATTAGATGATGACTTTGAAAAGGGAGAACAACTAAAATGAGGAGCTGAACAGCTGCATTGAACAGTATGTGTGCTGAAAGGGACTCACAAGTTTAGCTTTTTGGAGCATTAGCCATTGATAAGTGTGTATTTTCTTTCTGAATGCACTGAGTATCTACTTCTTTAGGAAAAAAAAAAAGTTTTGGAGCTTACCGGAAGATAGTTTAGCTCTCAGCAAAAATCCAAAGCATCTTGGGCAGCAGTAGGCTCTTGGGCTGCAGGTGCTCCAACACTCTGTTTTTCAGAGTCTGCTTTCACACTGCAATCCAGTTTTGTAAGAACAATAAGCTGGCAAATGGTTGAAGTATAAACACTTAACACCCCACTTGAGGCTCACTTAAGCTGTTTCTTCATCCTTATTAAAAACTTCTGTCTGTCTTACCAGATCTATAAACGAGAACAAGAGGAGGAGTTAAAGAAGAAGATGGCCATGGATCCCCGATGGAAGAGATACCGGCGGTGGATGAAAAATGAAGGACCTGGAAGACTGACTTTTATTGATGATTGAAAGTTGCTGAACAAAATGTGTGCTAATGCTGAAAGTGATTTGCAGAACTTTCCATTACATCATTCAGAGTTTTGTCTGCTGTGGCTTAGCAGTGATCTAAAACTCAGGAACTATTACATCAGGCCGAAGCATAATACAGGTTTACCATTTTTATAAATCAGGCCTATTAAACAGGCTCAGCCTAATGTATATATGCCATTCACTTGGGGATATCAGTGTGGAATTCATTATTCCAAACAATGTATTTTTGCTAGATACTTCATATTCACCATCAATGAAACCATAACTCTAGTCTTTCTGAAAATGTTTTTAGTCCAAACCTTGGCACATCCCAGTTTTCCTCTTTAAACCGAAGGGTTCCTGCAAGTGGACACTGAAAATGCTTATAAAGGATTCCGAAGCAAGGACCATTTTCTGTTTTCCTCTCTTTCCCCCTACTTTTCAATCTAATTTTTAAGATGCCAAATTGGGTTTTTTTTCATGTAAACAATATGGGGATTTTACAAGACTACTGCTATTCCTGCTTCACTTGGAAATGGATTTTATTCTTTGTGGGAATAAATGATGCATGATTGATCATCATTGTGATGCAAACAAGCCTTAATTCTTTGTTCTACAGAGTAATTAATGAAATAGTATGCTTGGATATTTTGTGTTTTTTCATCTTGTACATGGGGTTATACCTGCTTGTTCAGAACAAGTATACCAGTGAATATTAGTCTATTAAATGTGACAGTTCTTTCACCAAAGTATTGGTTAAAGGGAAGAATGACCCTTTTGTTAAAAAGGGCAATTTTGATGCCTTATGTAAATAAAAGTTTATATATGCAGACTTAATTAGTTTTAAATTCTAAATCTTAAGTATTCATTACATTTATCTCTTCTGATCAGACCTCTGAGTACTTAGAATAAATAATGCATAACAGCAGTCTGTGGTTTGCTCTGTAACAGCCCAGGTTAGAGAGTTTCTGGGATTTGTTGGTAAAAGGGATTCTTAAAAGTTACCTTACTCCTCTTCAGTAATTTTACTAGGGAAGGACAGATGGGAGCATATTTCTTCTATCATCACACCTGTAAAAGTAAGTTCCTTAGAAGGGAACTGATGAAAACAGTGCCTTGTTAGCTGCGTTCTGTGGAGATTCGTTCTGGGAGCGCAGGTTTTGAACTTGCTATTCCTGACCTTTTGCATGCTTTTGAAATGTTGTTTCAGTTTTCTGTTTAAAATAACATTCAAAAACATGTGTTGTGGTTTTAAGCCCATCTGGAGATGGAACACCTCGTAGGTGCTTGTTCAACTCCCCTCTCCCCCCACCCTGGTAGAATGGGGACAAGAGTCAAAGTAAAACTTGTATATTAAGAACAGTTTAATAATTGAAAATAAAGTAAAATACAATATTAATTGGAAATAATAATAATAAAAAGAAAACAAACAAGTGATGCACAATGCAATTGCTCACCACCTGCTTACCACCAATGCCAGACTCCCCTTCCTGTACCCAGATCAGCTGGCCTTCTGGGTAACCCCCCAGTTGATATACTGGGCATGATGTTCTCTGGAGAGGAATATCCCTTGGGTCAGTTCAGGTCACTTGTTCCAGCTGTGCTCCCTTCCAGATTGGTTTTTTTGTGTGTCTTCTAACTGGCAGAGCATGAGACAAGGAGGGAAAAAGTCCTTGACTTTGGATAAGCACGACTTAGCAAAAACCAAAACATCGGTTTGTTATCAACACCATTCTCACTCTGAATCCAAAACATAGCACTGTAACAACTACTGAGAAGAAATTACCCTAGCTGTAACCAGGACAACACCCACTGCTTATTCCCTATCATCTGTGTCATGCCAAGTTTCACACTCCCCTATATCCCATCACCTTCCCTATTTATCTGTTTTGATAGATACAGAAACATCATTCTCTTAGTCAATGGAACACCTCTATTAAGTGTTCTTAAAAGTCCACACAATTAAAAAAAATGTTTGTTGAATTCATTTAGTCCATGGCTTTGGCCTTCATCCTTGGTAAGAGTCTTTCAAGCAGAAAAGATGGTGTGAGGTGTTGGATTGTTGCATGCTGCACATTTGAGTCAGTTCTGATCCCAGTACTGCTGTGCTTGTTCAGTTTTATCAAAGTTCATTTTTTGTGAGTGCGACAATCAGAGGGAAGTCAGGCTCAGATCCCCAGAACAATTGTGGTAAGATCGATGCCGTGAGGTGCTCTGCGAGGTCGTGCACATGTAGCCACCACAGAAGTGGTAATATAGTGTTGCATAATTACGAACGTCATACAGTTTAATTCATTGGCTATTTTCATTTAAAATCAAGTTGCCTTGAGGCACACACAGGACTTCCCCATCCTCCAACGTTACCCACCAAGTGCACCTGTGTCCTTGAGCAAAAGCAATCCCACAGATTGGTTTGCCTTTGCCTGAGGCAGGAATAACCCAGACTGTTTTCCCCAGCATGTTTTTAGTGTGCACTACAGGAAATTTATTCCCTTCTACACTACATAAAAACTTTGGGCACCATTGTGGTAGCAACTGGCACCTGCTGTTCTTCAGCTTTCAGCAACCCCACAACAGAAGGGTTGCCTGATAGACCAGGCTACGTAGACGACTGTTTAATTTCCTCTCTCTCTGGGGATGTTATACCAAAACCCACCAATACCCTTTTGGATCTCTGAAATATTGTCTCCCAGCACAGTCTATGCCAAGAATGCCTCTGGTCCAGGCACACTAGGGTGCTTTTGCCTCCAATTCCCAGTCAGACTAATCTCAGCCTCCAACACAGTTATCTGTTTGGACTCCCTTGTCACTCCAGAAATACAAATGGGTTCTGTCCCTACACAGCTTGATGGCATTAGGGTACAATGTGCACCAGTGTCTACTAAAGCCTTGTAATCCTGTGGGCCGGCTGTGCCAGGCCACTGAATCCACACAGTCCAGTAAACCCAGTTATCTCTCTCCTCCACCTGGCTGGAGGCAGGGCCCCTCTGATACAGATTTCAAGGTTCCCTACTAACATCTTGTAGAAATGGGCTAGAACTTCTCTCCATAGGGTCAGTAGTATAACCAGACCTTCCATTCTGCCCAGAAAACTGTCTGCTGGAGACTGGAACAGCAACCTCCCTGGAAAAAAAAGCATTGTGGTTGTTTTCTCCTGCAATTCCTGCACCTGTCTAGGATCAAGGTGTGTTGTCCATCCCACTTTCTCATATCCTCTCTGTAGTCCTGCAGGTAAAACCACAGGGTACCCTGTGGTGTGTACCTTCTATATCCTCCCTCTTGAGCAAGAGGACACCTGCTGTCTGTTGTAGAAATAGGGGCCCCTACAGGTGGGGAGTAGGACATATTCTCTCTGAAATGGTGAAAATCCTGAGTCTGTTTATCTGTCAGTTTATCTGACAGCTTCTCCACAGCTGCAGTGATGGGGGAAGGAATACTGTCTTCGTATTCCTGGATGTGGAAAATCACTTCACCTTCATTGTGCAGCATCTTTCCAAACTGTTGCTGCCAAGGGGTTGGCATGCGCTGTTGGTGCACTCTACAAATTTCCACCATGAATCACTGACATAAGACATCATCTGGACCTGGGGGGAGCTGCCCATTGTCCAGGTCAATATATATAATTTCTCATATGGCCAATTCCCTTAGGTATTTAATATATTTCTCTATTGCAGCCCATTTGCTTAAGTTACATGGAATATCTTCTTTATAGGGACACCTTGCCCTCACACTTGATAAGAGTCACCTCCACAGATAAAGGGCTTGTGTCTTTTTTCCCATTCCTTTGTCAATGCCTGGTTTCTTAGTAAGAGATCCTGACTCCCAGGCCTCCTTACTCTCTAATTCCACACTGTTGGCTCTGTTGTCCCAGCACTGGAGCAGCCAAGTGATAATACACTCNNNNTAATACACTCACCTGGACAGCGACTGAAATCTGCCCGTATCTCCCGAAGCTCACTCAGGGAAAGGGATCAAGTTGTGGTTGTTTCTTCTGTCTCCTCTTCCAGTTCCTGTGATGGCCTTGATGATGGCTCTGTAATTCACCCTTGTGATGGTGTTGCTTCTTTGTCACCGTCCGAGACCGAGATTGGTGAGAAACGACACTGATTCCAGTTTCAGAGGAAAAAGGAACCTTTATTTAATTATATAAACGGGTTTTATATGTTAGTTCTCTAGAGTGGCACAAGGCCATTGGCCCCTGACCATCCAGCTCTTTACATTGATTGGTTAGATCCCACAGGACTCACTTCAAAACATTTCTCTGGTCAGTATGACAACAATCCTGCACCTGCAAGATAAGGAAGATAGTTTACAGAAACTCCCAACTGCCTCTCAGTCAGTGTCTGTGAGAAAGCAAAGACTCTCCCACAGACAGAGGCAGAAAGCTGGAAAATCTCTCTGCAACTCAGCTTTCGGCATCCACACTTCTTCATCCTCTTTACTGTCCTCCTTGACTGTTTTTGCTAAAGCTGTTTGACAGGGTGACTTTCGTGTGCATTTCTTCTGCTTCTGTACAGGGGTGACCAGTGCCTGTTGATTCCGTTTCAGTGGTTTCAGTAGCAGTTCCTGTTGCTGGGGTTGGAGCAGCTGCAGTGTCTCTCACAGTGGCTGGAACAGTTGCAAGGCCTGTTTTCGTCTCATTGTCAGATTCAGAGACCTTCTTTTCCCCCTTAGAGTACTGAGGCTCAATAAGCCTGGACTAGGCTCCAACATGTTGGAGTGACTTGGGTCCCCTCTGGGGTGCCAGGGCGACAGCACACTTTTTTAATATAGTTTACTAGTGTTGTGGATTCTGCACTTGCTCAGGGGTAAGGTGCAAACATCCTGAAGGTGCCCACTGCCCTGGGTACTTGCTCATAAAATCCCACACACCCTGGCACTCCAAAGTATTCAGCTGTCCTGGTTACAGCTAGAGTAGAGTTAATTTCTTCTCAGTAGCTGTTATAGTGCTGTGTTTTGGATTCAGAATGAGAATGGTGTTGATAACAAACCAATGTTTTGGTTTTTGCTAAATTGTGCTTATCTGAAGTCAAGGACTATTTTTTCCTCCTTGTCTCATGCTCTGCCAGTTAGAAGATACACAAAAAAAACCCCAATCTGGGAGGGAGCATAGCTGGGACAAGTGACCTGAACTGACCNGTGCCCACTGCCCTGGGTACTTGCTCATAAAATCCCACACACCCTGGCACTCCAAAGTATTCAGCTGTCCTGGTTACAGCTAGAGTAGAGTTAATTTCTTCTCAGTAGCTGTTATAGTGCTGTGTTTTGGATTCAGNCAGAGTGAGAATGGTGTTGATAGCAAACGAATGTTTTGGTTTTTGCTAAATTGTGCTTATCTGAAGTCAAGGACTATTTTTTCCTCCTTGTCTCATGCTCTGCCAGTTAGAAGATACACAAAAAAAACCCCAATCTGGGAGGGAGCATAGCTGGGACAAGTGACCTGAACTGACCCAAGGGATATTCCACTCCAGAGAACATCATGCCCAGTATACAAACTGGGGAGAGTTTCCTGGTTTGGGAAGGAGGAGTCTGATATCAGTCAGCAGGCAGTGAGCAATTGTATTGTGCATCATTTGTTTGTTTTCTTTTTATTTTCATTATCATTATTTCCCATTATTACTGTATTTTCAATGATTTACTTTATTTTCAGTGATTAAACTCTTCTTTTCTCAACATAGGAATTTTACTCTGATCCTTCTTCCCATTGCACTGGGTTGGAGGTGGAGAAGAGGGGGTGGAATTGAGTGAGTGGCTGCATTATGCTTAATTTCCGTCTGGCCTTAAACCCCAACAGTTCTTTTTGTGCCTGAGCATGGACCCAAAAGTTTGATATAAGGACAGGTCTGACCTAAGTGTGTTAAAAGAAAATTGTTATAAACATTCATTGTAGTAGTTTAACAGTTGCTAGTTACAATGTGGACTTACTCTTACATTTGTGGCATTTTGTCTATATTGTACCAGTGACGCTTTACTTGCAGTACTTGTTCTCTGTGGTGTATGTTGTAGGATGGGACCATGATATGACAGTGTTGCTGGCTGGGATACCAGTGAAGTGTATGTATTCAGCATTGCAGGCACCTCTGTGCTCTGGGAGTTCTTTACTGTGAATGATTAATAATCTTTCTATTTTTCTCATCAGAGGAACAACCTACGGCGGAGGGGGACACCTTCCTGGTTTTTTCTCCCTCTCTTTTTTTCCTTCCTTGCCCTCTAGGCTGATTATGGTAGTCAAGAATTTTTAAAATTTTGAATATCCTTTGACTATCTTTGAAACCCAACTGGCCCTTTTGCTAGGAGCCAGCATGTTGTTGCAAATGGCTCAAGTCTTCTTTAAGGTCAGATTAATAATTGAGAACATTACCCAGAGATCTGCAGATCCAGTAAAATTTTTATGTTGAGATAAGAGCAGTTTAATAATGGAAAATCAAGTAAAATACAATAGTAATAGGAAATAATAATAACAATGATAACAAAAAGGGAAAAAAGCAAGTGATGCACAATGTAATTGCTCACCACCCACTGACTGATGCCAGACTCCCCTTCTCAAACCCAGTTTGGTAACTCTCCCCAGTTTATGTTCTGGGCATGACATTCTATGATATTCTGTGGAATATCCCTTTGGTCAGTTACGGTCACCTGTTCCTGCTATGCTCCCTCCCAGTTTGGGAGAGCATGAGACACAGAGGGAAAAAAAAAGTCCCTGACTTTGGATAAACATGTCTTAGCAAAAACCAAAACATCAGTGTGTTATCAACACCATTCTCATTCCAAATCCAAAAACACAGCACGGTAACAGCTACTGAGAAGAAATTAACTCTGTCCCAGCTGAAACCAGAACACCATGACAGAAATATTATGCTGAATCTCTGTACACAGTAGTAAAATTGAAGAGGAACTGCTAGATTGTTCCTTCATCTCTGCTGAATGTAGAGTAGCAATGAACTTAATTCACTTTGTATCTAATTAACAATTAATATCTAAGAATTGTTAAAAAAGATATGCAGAAAAAGCTGTGCTTGCTTTCATGAAGTAATCTTAGGGACACTGCAAAGGTGCTTGTTAAGTGAGAGACCACAGCTTCGGGGTATTGCTGCTTCATCCCCCAGAACACAGTCAGTCTCCTGCAAGAGTGGAAGAGAGAAGATTAAGTTGCTGTGGTAGAAACAGAGAATGAAGGTAAGCACAAATACAGTCATGCTGATTATTAGAAAAGACAGTTGTATCTGGAAATGAACAAGGCAATTGTATACAAGAGGATCTAAACCTGTGTGTGCAGTTTCACAGGCTGACAGCTCTGCTGCTCTTGACCTTCTGCCTCATTTTCCTCTCTCCTTTCCCAGGCCAAGTATTTGGGTTGTGTAAATATGAAGTCGAAAGACAGATCTATTTTCCCTTGTTGTCTACCTTCCTTGTAACCAAGATTAATTTCCTGATCTGATACTACAGTAGAAATCCGTGCAATGGAGGTACAGTCCTGGCAGAGGACAGAGCTGTATCTTTCAGTGGCAATGATGTTTTGTCCCTATAACACTTGTGGCCTGATACCAAGTGGGTGGAGAAGTCAGAGGTATCATACAACCTGCTGGAAATGAGCCATTTTGCTGGCTCAGCTTGGAGTTCCATGTTCTCTAGACATGTCACCCCTTTGAAAATCATCAGATGCAGAGGTAAATTCATAGAATGCAGCAAAATTTGCTGGGCAGCGACACTGCAGTCACATTTCTGTGACAAAGCACAGAAAAAACTCAGGTGTCTTTAGAAAACTGTCAGTGCTTCAGTGACACCTCATTATCAGAGGCTACTAGGCATTTCTAGACTATAATTGTAATTCTAAATTATGTCTGTCTTCTGGGCATAAATTTTCTGAGACTGCTGAGAGTTACAATACTAGGCCTAGTATAGCCGGTGTAGGTTGAATTGATTTGAGAGAGAAATGTCAGTACTGGATAGTAGCGAGATCATTATGGGGAAAAAGGTTGCAATGTATTTGGGTCTTGGAGAAGATTCAGTGTGTCTTTTCTATGACCATGCTGAGGCTCTTTTTGAGGCACAAGCATGTGCATGCCTGGTTGTCCTTACAGAATCATAGACTCAATAAAGTTGGAAAAGACCGTTAAGACCATCAAGTGCAACCATAAACACAGCACCACCACCATGTTCACCACTAAACCGTGTCCTCAGGTGTCATATCCCCCTGCTTTTTGGACACTCACAGAGATGGTGACTCTACCACTTCTCTGGGCAGACTGTTCCAATGCTATACAACCCTTTTAAGGAAGAAATTTTTCCTAATATCTAATCTAAACTTCTCCTGGTGCATCCTGAGGCCATTTCTTCTTGTCCTGTCACTTGCCACCTGGGAGAAGAAGGCTGACCTAGCTACAGCCTCCTTTCAGGCAGTTGTAGAGAGCAATAAGGTCTCCTTGAGCCTCCTTTTCTCCAGGCTAAACAACCCCAGCTCCCTCAGCCTCTTCTCACAGGACTTGTGCTCCAGACCCTTCACCAGCTTTCTTGCCCTTTTCTGGACATGCTCCAGCAACGTCTTTAAGCAGAATTCTCTGTATCCTCAAGCAGAATTCTCTGAATCTTTAGGCAGAGTTCTCTGTCCCTTGCTTTGATCTCTGTTGCAGATGAAAGCTGATGCTATCATTCTCACCTTTAACTCCTCTTTTGAATACAAATAGATGCCGTCAGGTGGATTAAACAGGTGTTGCTAAAGCTTACAGAAAGCTTTTTTATTTTATGTCCTGCTCGGCAATCGTTTAAGCTGGAGCTGCACATCACATTTTCTTTGGCACTCAACCTTGCATTCTGCTCGACCTGAGCTGAACTTTATTTGAAACTCCATAGAGGACACCTCCCCAGATGATGAAAAGCAACCACCTGAGACCCCCAAAGAGGCCCGTGCAGGCGCGGTGACAACTCATAAGGCTGCGCAAACTAAATGACTAAGCATGAGGTATGTGGCGCCAAATATGGGGCTTTCTCCTCTTAGTGAAGTCCACATGGTCTCCTGCCTTTCCCCGCCCCTAGTCCTAACCACTCCCTCGGGTTTCTCTCGTTGGTCCTACTACCCCAACTCCGCCCATGTACCGCCCCTATACCCTGAGACCATTTGTCCATGTGCTCTCCCCGCCCTCCCGATACCTGGATAACCTGAAGCTCTAGGCCATGTGACTGTCTCTCTGCCTCTGGGACCAGCCTGCCGACAGCTCCTCTTCTCTGCCTTTGGGGGCCGGCACATGTGCTGGCTTCTAGGCTCAGGAGAGACGCCATGGAATAAAGACCTTTGCAGCCCACGCAGAGAGCCTTCTCACCTCCTTTGCTATCACTGAGTTGCAAGCTGACAGCTAGCCAGAGCAGAAATGAGGGGCCATCCAGGATGGACTACGGGAGGGCAGAGAATCTCTGCCCTGCCCTAAGAAGCCTCCACTGCGCTCCCAAGGTCGCAGCTGCCAAGCAAGACCTAGCAATGCAACAGATGTAGGCGGTAACTAGGTATTAGATAGGTGGGTTTATGCAAACCTTTGTGTATAAATTCTCTCAGTATTTACTCCTTGGTGTGCTTCAGTTGTAGGAAAACTTCTACCTTGCACCCTCCGCACAATAAACAACGTCCCCTTTCTCAACCTTACTCTGCCTCTGTTCCTAAAATGTCCGAGTTCCAAAATGTGGCAACACCAGCACCTCAACATTTTTCTTGTTGTGAGGGGCCGAGAACTGGGCACATGACATGAGGTGTGGCCTCACTATTGCCAAGTATACAGAGGGACAATCACTGCCCTCGTCCTGCTGCCACACTGTTGCTGATACAGACCATGCCATTGTCCTTCTTGGCCTCCTGGATGCATGCTGGGCCATGTTCAGCTGCTGTTGACCAGCACTCCCAGGTCCTTTTCTGCCAGTCAGCTTTCCAGCCAGTCTGTCCCAGCCTGTAGCACTGGCTGGGGTGTTGGGACCCAAGGGCAGCACTCAGCACTTGGCCTTGTGGAACCTCATGCAATTGGTCTCAGTCCAATCCAGCCTGTCCTGATCCCTCCACAGAGCCTTCCTGCCCTCCTGCAGGTCAATACGCCCATTCAACTTGGTGTCATCTGTGAACCTGCCTAGTGTGGACTTTATCCTCCCATCCAGGAGGTTGATGAAGACATTAAACAGGGCTGGCCCATATACTGACCCCTGGGGAACACCACTTGTGACCAGCTGCCAGCTGGATTTAACTCCATTCACCACAATTTTTTGGCCCCAGCCATCCAGCCAGTTCTTTACCCAACAAAGACTTCACTCATAAACACCATGAGCTGACAGATTGCTGTGGGAAATGATGTCAAAGGCTTTGCTGAAGACAACATCCACAGCTTTTCCCTCATTCTCTAGGTGTGTCACCTTGCTATAGAAGGACACCAGGTTGGTCAGGCAGGACCTGTCTTCCACAAACCCATTCTGGCTGGGCCTGAACTCCTGGTTGTCCTGTCTTATGTTCAGAGCAATCATTTGAGGCTATAAGCTTCATCCCACCAACTTTTTAACAAGCCAGCAAACTAATAGCTGGCAAACCCCTGCCAAAAAGCGAGGGGACTTCTTCATGGTCACTGCTGAAATGGTGGTTAACAGCGCTGGGCAGGGAGAGGGGAGATGTAGCAACACTGGCAGCAGTTGCCAGGCAGCTGGCACATAATAGCTGCCTGTGGGCAGAAGAGAGGTCTAGAACTGCATCTCTGTCAGTGTTCGAGACCAAGTTGGATGGGGCTTTGAGCAACCTGATGTAGTATGTGGCATCTCTGCCCAAAGTGGTGGGGTTAGAACTAGTCCCATATTTAAAGTCCCTTCAGATCCAAACTATTCTATGATTCTGTGAATTCCCTACTTTCTCTCTTCTTCCCCCCTCTTTTTTCCCCACTGCTTTTCTGCCTTTCCCCCCTTTTTTCCTTTGTCTCTGCTTTTCCTCATTTTTCCTCCTTTTCCTCTTTTCTTTTTTCCTTTTTTTCTTCTTCCCTTTTTTCCTCCCTTTTCCCCATCTCTTTCCCTTCCCCTTCTTCCCCTGCTCCCCACTTCATTTTTTTGTTTCCTTTTCTTCCCTTTTATTTTTTTCGCCCGTGCTGTAACCAGCAGGTTTCCTGCCTCCGAAGAAGCCGGAGCCCTCACCCAACGCCGCTGTAAGGCGCTGCAGGCGGCAGCGCGCAGGGGGTTCCGGCCGAGTGCCGGGGCGGTGCCGCGGGGGCTGCGGGCGGAGCGGCCCCGGCCCCTCCCCGGGGCGGAGGGAACCGAGCCGAGCCGAGCCGAACCCGCCGGAGTCGCGCTGCCCGCCCGCTTCATCCTCTCGGTCTTCCCCGCGGCTTCGGTATGTCATCGGGCGGTAGCTTGAGCACCATGCAGCGGCTGGTGGAGCAGGTGAAGCTGGAGGCCGCCGTGGAGGNTCTCTGTCAGTGTTCGAGACCAAGTTGGATGGGGCTTTGAGCAACCTGATGTAGTATGTGGCATCTCTGCCCAAAGTGGTGGGGTTAGAACTAGTCCCATATTTAAAGTCCCTTCAGATCCAAACTATTCTATGATTCTGTGAATTCCCTACTTTCTCTCTTCTTCCCCCCTCTTTTTTCCCCACTGCTTTTCTGCCTTTCCCCCCTTTTTTCCTTTGTCTCTGCTTTTCCTCCTTTTTCCTCCTTTTCCTCTTTTCTTTTTTCCTTTTTTTCTTCTTCCCTTTTTTCCTCCCTTTTCCCCATCTCTTTCCCTTCCCCTTCTTCCCCTGCTCCCCACTTCATTTTTTTGTTTCCTTTTCTTCCCTTTTATTTTTTTCGCCCGTGCTGTAACCAGCAGGTTTCCTGCCTCCGAAGAAGCCGGAGCCCTCACCCAACGCCGCTGTAAGGCGCTGCAGGCGGCAGCGCGCAGGGGGTTCCGGCCGAGTGCCGGGNCGCAGGGTGCGGGGCCCGCGGGACCGGGGGAAGGCGCCGGCTGCGGCGACCCCCGGGGCGGGGAGGGGGAGAGGAGCCGCTCCTGCCTTTCCCTCCGCGCTGATCCGCGCCGCCCGCCCTGGGAAGGAAGGGGGTGAGGGGTGCGTGTGCCCGGCGGGCACCGAGCCCCGGCCCCGCGGGAGCGATGGAGCGACTGCCGTTCCCTGGTGGAAGGAGCCGTGATAAATAATACAGCAGCTCCTCGTTAGTTCTGCACCAGCAAGCAGATAATCGGGAGTAGTTCCTCGCAGCGGAGCCAGCCCCCCTGCTTCGGAGCGCTGGCAGGATCTGCAGGGGGAGGCGGTGCGGGGTGGTACCCGCTGGCACACTTGGGGAAGGCAGGCGATTTGCTACGCATGCATGAACCTTCTCCTGCTTGCACATTTCCAGACAAAGGCAGCATGATGAGGCGGTCCTGTCATTTTCCAGCTCCTCAGGTCTGGTGACCTGACCGAGACAGTTCTCGGTTTCCAGCAGATGTGGGGGGTCCATCACCACGCACAAAATCCAGCATAGTCTGTGAAGTGATGGAGGTCATCATGCACTTTCCTTGTCTCCCTCCTTGCATTCGCCATTTTTCTCTGGCCAGTCACAAAAGACGAGCTTCCTCAGTCTGACGACAGTGCCAACACATTGAGCTGCAGGAACTTAGATAGTTGATTTCAAAATAATTCAAAATACTTGTTCCCACTACTCCTGGCCGGGGCTGGTGAAAATTTGAAGTGCTCATTGCAAGGTGAAACCACAATGGCTTTTGGATATGATCCTAATCAATTTGTTAATGTTACTACAGTTCATTAGCAAAACTGAATCAGCAGATGCTTGATTCACTAAAAGTGACTGTGTTTATCACTGCAATGAGGTGTGGGAATATGTGAAAAACAGCACGTTTCAGAGGAGAAATATAGACTCTTGTGGCAAGAGGGGTATTGTCAAACACTGAAATGGTTGCCCACCAGTTATTGTTGGTGCCTGGATCTCTGCTCCTGCTCATTTTGAGGCATATACCTCCTCCCCACTGTTTTTTTGTAGATGGGGAGTGGCTATAAAATACATAGTTTGTAGTTTACAGGTGTTACTTTGTGGCAGTAACATATTCTGGAGCTGGACTTCTCAAGGCTGCGTATTTTTTATGAGTTTGCTTGTATTCCAGGGAGGCTTGTCCTTTATGGACCTCAGTCTCATTTTTCTTGCAGCATTGTGCACAGCAGTCTCTTTCCAGGTCTGCTGTTCTAGAAGCCTGTTCATGGCTTTGAAATGACACATGATTAAAAGTAAATTGTGTCATCTGGGTTTCTCTACATACAGTATAAAAATAATGCAAAATATTTTCAGCTGATGAAAAACCACTTGGTTCAGTTTTAGCAAGCACTGAAATAGGAGAAAACATTGTTTCAGCTACTTTGAATAGACAATGTGTTTCCAGACGGAAGCTGGTTATGAAAGGATTTTTAAAAATACATTCCATACTGCCAAGTTCCAGTGGTGATTTTGTTTACCCTGCTGGCTAAAAAAGCAGACAGGAACAATATTTTCAGAAAGAGGAAACTGAGTAGGAAAGAAGTACCCATACACATCTTGCATGCAGGAGGCTGCTGAAGGAGCATGTTTGTCATGTGATGAAATACTGCAGAAACTTTCTGTGTGAACAGGAGAAAAGAAGAATGTTATAGGGCATAGATGGGACTAAGAGTAGGCAGTTCTGGTTTGTATCTTTTGAGGATGTACCAGCTTATGCGTAGCTCAGTGTGTGTGAGGGGGCTTGGCAGCAAAGTGCAAGGAGATGCTGTAGGAACTGCTAACTCTCCAAGGAAAAAGCTCCACATGGCCATGGCCTGACCAGTGTTGGCATCTCTGCCTGATAGCCGTGTGATGCACAGTTGGGCACCACAAGGGGCAGGCACTGTGGTTGAGGCAAGGGTGGTAATGCTGTAGGGGGTCCAAGGGACTGGGCAGGGCAGGGGAGCTCTGCAGCCTCCAGAAAGGGCTTCTCCTCAGGTAAGGAAGGAGTGATGACACCTGCTGACTTAGCAGGAATCCTTGTTGCAGATGCTTCTCCCTGTGCTCTGCTTGAGAGAACCTGCAAGGCTGAGGGAAAAAGCTTCTCATAACAACTCCCTGAAGTGCCGACAACTGCTGGGTAAATTGAGGCAGTTATCAGGATGAGTATCCTGGAGGAGAGCTGGAAGACAGTGAACAGGAGACCAGCAAAATAGCAAACAACAGTGTGTGCTAGGCCAGATTTCCCATGTGTTTCCAGATGCTGTTAGATGGTGTGGCCCAGAACCAAAATTCCACTGGGTTTCTAGGGTGGTTCCTTCAGACAGGAGGCTGGGAAGTGTGGATGGTCCTTCTGATTATTGTTTTGGCAACACTGCAGAGTTGTGCAGGAAGAAAAATCAGTATTTCAGGAGTCCTGTAACAAAGGCAGAGGTGAGGTCAGAGGGAAACTTACAGTTCCATCAATATGTTTAGTATTTCCTTTTAAAAAATAAGTATCAGACAACACGGGTTTTAACAGTTCACTGCAGCTGTTCCTAATGTGTGTCTGGGAAACTGGGAATTCCTCTACATTTTCCTTCAAAAATGTAGGCACATGACTGACTTGCCATCTACAAGGAGAGTAGGGGAGTTCAGTGCTGAAGACATTTTACCTTTGGGATCCTGGGCTTGTTCTGCAGCTCTGGATTCTCCTTTTGGGAGGCCAGACTGTGGATTTGAAGTTCTCACTTCACTGCTGGGTGAAGATGACAATTTGGACTTCAAAAGCTTTTCATCCTTATCTTTTTGCTTTCATTCCTTGTTATACTCTGTGTTGTTTAGGAGTTTGGAATGAAAATCCTTTTAAATAAATTATCAGAGGATTTAAGAGTTCAAATAGAAACCTGAAAACACTAGATTGGAAAATGGTCATGGCTCTGAGCATTTTAATGAGGAGAAATTGCATCACACTTGCACCTCAGTCCTCTACACTCTTCCAGCTTATCACTGGCATAGTATTTCATGGGTGCTTCATGAGAGCTTTGTAAATTGTGTTTCTGTGCTGATTTACTTAGTATTTTAGAATCCAAGAGGTGATTTGGCTGCACTCCAGCTCTGTTTGATAATAGCTTTTCAAGAGGAAATGCTTAATAGATGCTTGTGAATGAATTAGTTTCCTCTCTGGATTTGTTTTTCCTTTTCAGGTCTCTCAGGCAGCTGCAGAACTCCAGCAGTACTGTATGCAAAATGCCTGCAAAGATGCCTTGCTTGTTGGGGTTCCTGCAGGGAGCAATCCCTTCCGAGAACCCCGATCCTGTGCTCTGCTCTGAAATCAGGTAACAAAGTCACAGATGCCATGACAACCACTCTGATTTGAAACTCAAGCCCTTGGAGGGACAAAGACACATGGTGATAGTTGTTTAAGTGTTGAGTTCTTGCTTGAGTGTTCATCATTTCCCTGCTGGCTCTGCAAACTGTTTTCTGGGGTTTTTAGGTGTAGCAGTTGAAGAATATCTCTTTTCTACAGCTCTTTCTAGAGGTGTTTTGTTTATGAGTTGGTTTTTTGCTCGGATGGTTGTGGTTTTGTGCTTGATCAGCAATAAGGTCATTAGCAGCATCCAAACTAATTAAAATTGTCTAAGACACACAGCTGTGTTTGACACAGCCGGACAGTAGACAGTCACATACCCAGCTTACCAGAAGTAAGACCAAGCTGTGGCAATTTTATATGTTCTGATGACTAGCTCACAGCTTAAGCAAGAATCGTGTTAAAATACATTTTCATCTTTAATGTCATATTGCCGTTCATTTTGCTCTGTCTGTCCTGAGGCTCTTCTTACTGTTGGTACAGCGCCAAAACCAGTGGAAGCAGAGAGGAGCTAAGGCAATCTGTAATCACATCCTTCGTAACCTTTTTCAGCACAGGTCTAAAGTATGAGCTACTCCCCTGAACTCTGCCTTAGTGCTCTGCATTGCCTGTACCTGTGTAACACCTGCAGAGTAGGTGGGTAGGTGACTGTCCACCATTTGCAAATCGTTGGGATCCAGTTCCATGACTCCTAATCTGGCTTCTCCCATTTGTCACAAAGGTTATCAGTGATCGCAGCCGGAGAAAAAAAGGCCAAGCATGTTTGTAGTCTTGTGTACAACGACACCATAACTTGGAAAATCTACTTTTGCTTAACAAACAAACATGGAAGTAGGATATTCAGAAGGGGTTACTCCTCCTTAAAAGAAAAAATAAAAATAGTTCCTGCTAAAGACTGAAAAATCTACAGAGAGAGGAAGAAACACTGAAGTCTGTTCTTTTGATGAGAGTGCTGTTAAAGAAAAAATGAATGTTTTCTCTAAGGGCAGAATTTAAGCCAGAACATAAAGTACTCATAAAATCTTCCCCTTGCTGCTGCCAACTGTTCCTGAGCTTGCACTAGAGCTTTTGCCTCATCAATAGCATGGCTTTGATTGTTGCTACATAGGTTTAACAAAACAGGGTTGAACCTGTTTTGAACCTGAAAGAAAGGGAACAACTGAACATGAGATGCTCTTCTGGAAAAACTTGTTGAGGGTGAAGAAAAGCAGATTTTCTTAATTTGAGTGCTACCTGTAATTCTTCATGCAAATAAGATAAAATTTTTAATGACCATTGCATATGTTCTTCTGTCATTTAAGCAGCCTTTCTACTTCTTTTTTGGGGGATCTGTGTGTGTGTGTCTACCTATTCTGAGGTGATCACATCATACAGATACATTACAAAATATTTTCTCAGAAGAGCTTGATGATTAATTTATTATACTTTTAGAAATGCATAGCTCAGCCCAGGATGTAATTTGGTGTTTTTTTGCTGATAGATCAAATATTTAGTTTATTATTCTTGTGTTACCTTAGGATCATAAGAAAATCAGAGCAAAGTAAAAAAGCCAGTTAAAAATTTTATGATATTATGAGGATACCAACATCCAGCAAAGGAAAGTAATTTTTTGGTTTTTCTCAGTGCTAAGGAGCTTTTCTGTTGTAATTTCGAAGAGAAATGTATGAGCTTAAGAAGATGGCATTTAATAAACTTTTGTTTTTCCTCTTATAGGGAAGGTCATTGGAGAATTGCCTTCAAGCATGACATGAATAACAACTGCCTTTCCTTCACAAGAAAAGTCTCTGTCTTTCATGTGGCTAAAACAGCGTCCTAGATATTTGTCTGTTCTTGCGAATCCATATTCCACTATCTTTTAGTAATGTTCTTGAAGTTTTTTAATGTAACTCTTTCTCTTTTCATAATTATCACCACTTTTTCTACACTAGGCTAATTACACAAATATTACTTGAGAAGTTTACATTTTAGAAATGAAAAACATGTGAATTTTTAACCAAATTACTTACTCTGATCTTGATAAACCATAACACTGGAATAATAGCAAAAACTATTCATGGGGATTCTTTTTTCCAAAATAAAACAACCCAAAAGTGAATAATTAAAGTTTAAAGCTAAATGCTGTTAGTGCTGGAATAATGTCCTCAGGGGACATTTTGCTTCCATTAGCAAGACCTGGAACCAACTGTAGTTTTTTTCAAGTGCATCTCTTTGCATAAGTGACACATTTTAGTAAGTGCTGAACACAACATGTAGCAGAGGCTTGATTCCTAAAGCATGTTTCTTGCAATACTTCTAATCTGTAAGCCTTCTACTTTGTATTTTTAACAGTACTGCTGTGGTGGAATTTTCTTGATGTATATAAAATGTTACCAAACAGACACTAAGAATCTGTGAACACCCAAAGATAATTGCATGCATCATCCTCACGGTTTGCAATACACGGAATTTACTAAAATGTGTTTGGTCATCTGCCTTCACTTTTTTGATAGAGCACTTTTAAAAGAACAACTCTTTTTATAGGTTTTTAATTTTGTCTACTTTGTTTGTATGAGTCTTTTAGAAGTTTGGAAATAAAATTCCTATCCCTCTTGGCTTTGAACTCATTGTGTAATTGTAGCAAAGAGCAGCTACTGTAAGGAAGAGGATACTTGGATTTTGCAGTGGGAGGGGAGATCTCAGTCTTTGCTTTCTTGGGAAGAGAAGGTTGCTGTTGGATTTTTAGAAACTATCTTATTAGTAGAAAAATCCCATTCACATCAATTGACCATATTTGTAAATACTAACAATGTTATCAGCTCACTTACACATTCACAATTACACTCTGCAGTCTGAGTACTTAATGTTCATGAATGTTAACTGAAATGGGGCAACAGTGTCCTCCAGGCAGTTCAGTCTTTGTCAAAAGATTTTCATGCTTGCTGCCCTGCAGAAAGACACCAACACGAGAGCTGTAATACTGCTAGTACGTATTGTGCCTTTAAATACAGAAGAGAACATCCTTCCTTTAGAGCTTTTCTTCACTCTGACTTCCTTTCACTGTAGGCCATTTAAATACGGCAGTTTTTCTCTTACTGGACACAGTACTGAAGTCTAGAGAAAACCAAGTTACTCTTGCATAGAGGCCATCAGAGGCTTGGTTTGAGGCCAAAATCAAATCAAAATCAAAGATACTGATGAGTGTATACATCAAAAGCCTTTGGACAGCCAGCATACGGCTGCTGCCTACTTCCTCCCAGGCAAGCCTTTCATATTTCTTTTACCTCCTGTGATAAAACCTCCCCTCATCCCTGCATCTGTTTCTCTCCCCAGAACTCCTGTTGTGTACTCTTTCCAGCTCAGCAATGTCAGTTGGAGCTTGGGTTTTGAAGTGGCTGCTGAGCTGGCATAAAGAGTGGCCAAATCACAGAGTGCAGCAGAGAGCCACTGCTGCTAGACAGCCAGTCAACCACTGCTGTCTCTTGGCAGCCCCACTCAGCTCCATCTGGTCTCTTGCAGCCAGAGCACCAGGTCACCACAGCTGGAGTAGCACTGTGAGCATATTGCAGGTCCTGGCTGAATCAGTATCTTGCACCAGCAAGGGCTAGAAAGATGTGTGCAGCAGTTGTGAGATGGGCTGGGAACACTCCATCCAGATGTCCCTCTAAGTGTGGTGTTTATTCCTCAGACATGGATTCCAGCCTCCTCAAAGCAGTGTGGTTGCTGCACCTCTTTGCTCTCAGGGCAGTGTGCGTTCGAGCTGCTGGGTAGAAGCAAGGAGAGGAGTGACAGCAATGCCACCTCTGCCTTCCCAGGGCATGTTCTGTGAGAGAAGTCGAGTGTCAGAACAAGCTCCTAAACAGGACTGGTTGGCATTAAGACTCTTTGGTTCCTGTTGAGAATCAGTTTGGTGAAGTATGCCACTGCTGGTTATTTTGTGTTGGCTGGGTAAAGTGGCTGCATCTTAGCAGCTCAGCTTTTGCAGGTCCCCTTTCCTTGGCATAACCAAAGAATCTGACAAATGAGCAAAGGCAGCTGACTGCTTCTCTAGGTAGGAGAACATGTTGTCTCTTACCTACCCAGTATACAGGGCAATGTCTTTTCTACAGCTGCAGTTGTACCTCGGTTCGCACAACTTTGCTGAACTGAACCCAGTGATGGCCTAGACCAGGGCAAGCATCACATTTTGCCACCTCTGCTCCAGTAGGTGTGATCTGCAGTGAAGTGGACAACTGTGGGCAGCATCTTAGCTTCCATTACCAAAGACTATCCAAGAGGGCTATCTCCTGCGCAGAGGCATCTGATGGCAGCAGGTCCTACAGGATGCCCACGGTAAAGAAGATTGAGTGAGTGCACACATTCATATGCTCAGTGCCTCACATGAGCCACAAGACCCCCTTATCTCACTGTCATCTCTCCCAGTTGATCAGTAAGGCTCTTCTCCATCTACAGCTGCCTCCTACCTGGTTATTAAAAGGCTTACAAACTTGCTCCAGGAATGGAGTCTCCCTACCTGCTGATGTAAGACTGGAGATTAGATTTTGTACTGCATCTTTTTGACTAAGAATTAGTTGCTTCCTAATTCATAATTATAGGTCATTTGGCAGGGCAGTGGGGGGGAGTGTCATATTTTATAAATTTGTCAATGTGTCCATAGCTGTAGGAGATTGAGATTTGTCATAAACAAATACAGTAAAAATCAACTGGTCATTGCAAGCCCTCTTCCTTATTTTCTACTACATTGCCAGTAATTTAACTGTACACTGACATTTTTTCTACATAATGGAAACTTAACACAGACAGCACTTGATTTTTTTTATTTAATGTAGACAACATGCCTTTGTTTTCACAGTTATCTACAGATTATCTGTGCTACTCTTTCACAACTGTTCATATGAAAGTTCTTCTGTCAGCCTTTGCCTGTGGAAGAGGAGGACATAAATACATAGCTTGGCACTGGCAGCTGTAATTTTCTCAAACTGTGGTCATTTGTGACTGAGACTTGGTACAGCTGTACTTTTTAAAAACCAGATTCCTGGTTCTGGATATTTGGGAGGTAGTTCTGAACAACATAACCCATGATGCAAAAGAAGGAAAATGGTTAGGTCAGGTGACCACAAAAATGGGCCAGAGATAGTAAGCAAATTGCAATTTTTATTTCAGTCTCTTATTCTAGGAAACAGTGGCTTGTTTGCAATTTTACTAGAAATCTTTTTATGTTATCACTCATGAAAGGTATTTTCTAAAATCTTGCAAACAATCGCTGTACAAATAACTCGGGGATATTACTGTAAACTAAAATTGCAGTTAGTGCTGTCATCATGGCTCTTAAGAATTGAGTTAAAAAACACCACTCTGTTGTCTCTGAGAGACCAAATCTTCCTCCCCTAAGTGCTGGTTTCATTTACCCAAATAGTGAATATGTGCTTAATGAAGGCTTAATGTCAAATAAGTATTTAAGTCAAGCATAAACCTTAAACTTGGCAGTTTTTCTTTTACTACTTTCCCCCCACTCCCTGCCCCCTTCCTTTCTGTCACTGCATCAAACTTAAAAAGATTTGTGAGTTTGAAACCTCAATCATCTCAGCTGAAGGCCACTGAACAGAGACATTCTGGAGCTGGCTGGCATGCCTGTGTAAACTGCTTATGCATTCCTGCAGCAGAATGGAATTATTGTCTACCATTGCTCCCACATATATTTCCAGTTTTGTTGCCAAATCTTTTGATGGAAAGTGAGGGTTTGGGTACTATTCTATCCTTTTCTTTAGATTACAATTGGGATAGCTTTTGTTTTAAATTCAAACTTTTACCCCTTCTAGTTGTACCCTATAATATCTGGAACTGCCTCCCAGATGACTCCCATCCCCCTGCTTACCAATGCATTGCAGAAGGCTGAAAAACATGGATGCCAACAAATGGCCTCCACCAGGTTACACAAAGAGTGAGGGTCACAGCTTAGTTCCCTGAATCAATTCTGTGAGAATGCTAAATTTCAACACAGTCTTCGCATGTTGTCCATAAAACAAACAGCTTTTTCCTAGATTGGTTATGATTAAAAGGAGCTCAGGAAGTTATCACATGGTTCCTAAAGGAGCTGTCAGAAGAAGAGAAGTGGAACGGAGCCCGAGGGACAGCTACAAAGTATCACAGCTGTAACTGCAAGAAATCTCTAAGACTTTGAGAAGCCTTGAGATTCTGGCAGATCTAGCCCATCTTTACACTGGAAAAGCGGCATGCTCAGGAAGCAAACACAGGTGCCTTGAAAACTCAGTGAGCCTCGGTATCTGGTTTTTTCCACTCTTTTTTTAATATAGAGAGTGATAAAGTACCTCTATACCATCCATGACAACAAACAGAGAAGCAGAAATTATCCATCTTCAAGAAACTACTTTGTTTAGTAACATTTTAAAAACATATAGAATCCTGAGCTAGTAAGAATTTCCAAATCCTAATTTCCTTCTAAAAACAAGCAACAACAGTAATTTATTTATTTCCCTTTAAAGAGTTCAAGAATTTAAAAAAAAAAAAGCATGTAATATGCAAATCCCCATTCCATTCAAAAGAATTTAAGACGTGTTTGTCCATCTCTTCTTCCAGGGACTCTTTCATATGTCAGTCTCCTTTTTTTGAACTCCTGTACTTCTGGAAATCCTGAATCTGAAAAAGAAGTAGAAAAAAGAAAAACCATTATAAACTATAAATACAACATGTATGCAGACGTCACTGTGTGTTTCTCAGAAGCACTAACAGACTTCAGCTTTGACTGGTGTGTTCCCTAAGAAAAGTATCAACTGTCATAAAATAAAACGTGTACAGATTAATATTTGCTACTTCTTACTGCTACTGACCCGTTTTATGCACATTGTCCTGTAATAGGAATATGGGACATTATAGAAAAATAAATAAATCAACCTACACTATACTTAACCACAATGTTTCAGAAAATATTTAATGTTTATTTCTATTTCATTAATACTACACTTAGAATTATTTTATAATTGTTGAAATTTAGTTCTTTTTAACCAGACATGGTCATGTTTCTAAGTTATTTTAAAAAGCTACTTACATTCATACTTACATAAGATTCAAGTGCTTTTACAATAAAGTATTTGAGAAGTTGCTTATTCAAAACAAGTTACTGTAAGGAAATTATATTTAGTCTTTACAAAAAGTATTGTCAGAAAACTAACACTGACCTAAGGATTTGATTGGTTCCAGTGGAAATTCTGGCTTGGCATGGTGTCATGAATTATCTCTGGTTTAATGAGAGCTTGATCTGAAGCCTGAAGAAATCCCTGGGGTTTGTTCCCAGTGTGTCTTTTTAACTTGACTGGCTACATATTTCTTAAATTTTTGCTCTCAGAGGCTTTCAGTGTATTAAGGTGAAGTTGGGGGGTTTTTTGGCTGGTTGGTTGGCGTTTTTTTTAGTTTGGTTGGTAGGTTTTTTAATTTTTTTGGGGGGGGGAAGGTGCATTAGCATGCAAAACTATTTTATATACTTATTTTTCCCCTGGTTAGTGAATTATAAAGTAGAATAAGCCTGTTCTTCCAAAATCTAAACCAAAAATCACTTTTCCTTGTTTTTAGTTGATTCACATTCAAGTATACTTTTGTCCTACTGGGCAAGAATATTACAGAAAGCTTATCAGTTGGAGATCACAGTGTTTTCAGAACACTCTAAAATGTGGTACCAGGAGAATCTGCCCTGATCTCTACTGAAATATATTGTACCTAGAATTTTTTGCTATCAGTGCTAGTTACAGGTTACTGAAATATTTGTTGCCTACTCAGCAATACTGCAGGTCTCAATTTTCATTCCAGAGAAACAAAAGGTCTGTTCAGAGTTTCTGTATGAACATTTGAATTTACATAGGCTGGAAATTAAAAGAAATTCACCATATCCAATTAACTTTTTCTCTCTTTATCTCCATAATTACCCTAAGAAGTCCATGAAAGAGTGATTTAAATTAGTTACTGAGGTTTTCATGAATGAGTCTGATCTAATTAGTGAAAGCATTTTAATGCCGTGCTGACCTTGTACCACGAAGAGATTTAATGACAGGCAGCAGCAGACATAGCACAAATTAAGTAATCTGTACTCGGCATAAGGCACTTTTTAAAAACAAACTTAAACTTGGATTTTTTAAAAAAATGTGGCATCTCACCTACAGAGAAATAGAAGAATTTTAAAAAATACTACAATAAAAGACACAGCAATACATAGTCTGACAGGGACTTTCTTAGTTGCAAGACTCCATGGAAATATATTATGGCTTATTAAAAAAGATTTCAAGCTAACTATATTTGATGGAGTAAACGAGGGATAAAAAAACTACAAAAAAAGGAAAGCCTAATATTTTGTATAAGTACTGTACAGACTTTCAGGGTAAACAAAGTTTTGAAGCACACATTATACTATCTCTGAAAATACAAGCTTTGGAATGACTTCAAATGGAGAGTTTAGCCCTGGAGGTACTAGCTAAAAAAATATTCCAAGAATAAGAAAATATATGAAAGAAACTTAGAAAATTTTTAGAGTGCCATTTTTACTCCATTAGTGCCCACAGCAAAACACAGCCATTGGTAGAATCTGAATTTCACTCTCAGGATTTGCTGAATCTCCTTTTTGTCCTATAGAGAAAATAGTCTTTTGTTCACCCTTGTCCAAATCTATGTTTATAAAATAACCTTTCCCGTAACTTTTAAATGCATTCTGGCATGTTCATTAGCTATATTTTTAGGCTCTGTCAAAGAGAAAAGAAGCTGAATTTTACACTATTGAAGAACTATGTTTTTCAATATTTACCAGGGAAAAATAATGGCAGTAACACAATTCTAGTTCATTGGGTTTGGCACTTTTTAAAAAAATATTCTTTACGCTCAAAACAAAACCTCTAAGGAACCTTTTATCCCAGAGGAAATACATATGCAAGTAAGTTTTAGCAAAGGGAGCATGCAATTGTTGGGTTGAATTTGATTTAACAACTATTTAAATAAAATACAAAATACAGTCTTACACACACTCCTTGAAACTTTGCAGTTGAGTAACAAAAAGAATTTCAGCAAAATCTGCTTACTTTGGACCTACCTGGTTTAAGTTTTTCTTTTGTCCATAGGAATGGAGGCCTTTGTTTTCTCTTTCCTTTAGATGCTCCACCTATTTGGTTAAAACCCAGATCCTGAAGCTCATCCGTATCATCAAAGAAATCAGAGAGAAAACCATCATGAGCAAATGAATTACATGGGCCTGTGGATGAAGAGTCATTCCACAGGGGCTGGTCAATCTGAATTTCTGGGATTTTAAATGTTGCGTCTCTAAATTCTTCTAGAAAACTCTTAGAGCTCTCCTGAGGTGCACAGTCACTGAAAGTTGCAAAGAAATCCTCTTTTTCAGAGTCTTTGGAAGAATGATCAGAGCTATCATGCATTCTGAAAGGTTGTCTTTGAACATGGAGAGAATTTTTAACATCTAGATGAGCAAAATCTTCATAGTCCTTTGATACAGCAAAGAAATCTGGCTTCCTCCTTGTAATTACATCTGATGAGCATGCTTTCTTTTGCATACAGCTTGGAAGATCAGACTTTAAAAAACCCTTATGATGATTCAG
The DNA here is from genome assembly GCA_013397115.1 of Edolisoma coerulescens. Taxonomy (NCBI): domain Eukaryota; kingdom Metazoa; phylum Chordata; class Aves; order Passeriformes; family Campephagidae; genus Edolisoma; species Edolisoma coerulescens. Next base: position 1,230,558 of record VWZW01002521.1, on the reverse strand, counting down.
TGGAGGAATCAGGGCTTCAGAATTCATATGAGATGTTCCTAGTAGAGAACAATTTGAACCATTTTGTTTGGAGAATGAAAGATTAGTTTATTTTTTACATTTTACAGAAAACCAAGATGTCATCATGAATTTTGATTGCACTCTGTCTCATCAGAATAACTGACCTTACTATGTTTAGAAAATAAAGATTCTAATACATTCAGATTTTTCACTTGGTTTCAAAGGAGACACATTTTCCTAGTAATTCAAGGTATTACCTGTGCTGTTTTGTGCCTTATCAAGCAGCTCTAAAATCTGACAATTTTGTTTATTATCAAGATATAATGTGTTGAAGTTATTCTGGTTTTCTGGGTGTGATGCACCTTTCACCATTTTTTCTAGAGGAGCAGCAGCATTTAGGCTGTATGAAGATATCATGTCACAGAAATGCTGAAGCAATAAAGAAAATACTCATCAGGAATGTTTATGGTACACATCTACACTGTCAAGTACAAAAAGTTAAATCAGATGTTAAGATTCTAAGATGTATAAATTTTTGTTTACTGTAACAAAAAAAAAGACTCACCAAAGCAGGAGAAGCATGTACAGTAGACAATGTACCACCTGTCTTAAATCTATAAACAGAGTAGGTAATAGTCTCTGTCTTGAAACACAGGAAAAGCAATATCTTAATAAGTTTATTCTCTTTCATTACTCCAAGACTGTAGGAAGCAGTGTCTGCAATGAATTGGCACCTATCATGCATCACAGAGGAAGTTAACTGAGCTTCTTCTGTCAATAAAGATGGCTTTACACATATACAGTTGGAACAACAGTATGCACAATTTCACATTCAGTGCCCCAATACCTGTTCACTTACTCCTTCACCTTAACAGAATGCTTCACCCATTTTCTTAAATGATAAAATATGTGTATTTTTTATTGAATTAGATTACTATATTCAGTCTATAATTTTCCCAGGCTTGACCCAACTAGAACAGTAGGAGCACGCAACTCCTCATCTCTAGGGCTCTGTCAAATGCTTAGTACTATGAATTTGTAAGTGGTAGGTTGAAAGACAGAAGAGAGGACAGAAGGAAGGCCTGGAAATACTTAATTGGAAAACATCTTTTACATTAGAAAAACACAGAAGTTTGCGTGCTGATATAATACTCAGTATGGTGAGACTTGAGGAGGAAGTTGATCTAATGAGTATTCTTCCAGTTAAGGAAATGCTCTCATTATCACAAACACAATGGTGACTTGACAAAATCTGCTGAGAATCAGCAGACTCAACATTTTGGATATGAATGACATGCTAAAGCCTGTAATTAATTTTTAAATTATACCAGCAAATGCACATGTAGCATCAGATCAAAAAACCCCAACAAAACAACCACATATTACGACAGAGCAAAAAGATTCATCTAATACATAAAATAATTTTGGCCAACCTTTAAAACTTTTTTTGGAACCTCTGGCAGAAGTTCCTGGAGTTGATCAAAGCTTGCAAGAAATAACCTGTTCAGTGAAGATCCCTTCTTTAACATAAACTGAGCAACCAAAGGATTGATACATGGAAAAGTAAGCAGGCATTTCTCTGTCTGGAAACGGAAATTATTTTGTTAGATTGATATCTGACAAACTTTTTTCCTTTTTTTTCCTGTTACTACAAAGTCACATCTTATTAAGTAATAGAGTATATCATAGAAAGAGAGCTTTCAAACAGTGCACTTTTACAGTCCAATAAAAACTCCTTTTTTCACTACAGATGTAACATAGTATCATTTCTGAAAAAGAGTAAGCTCTGCATAACAGTTTGACAAAAAGCAAGTCTAAAGATGTTTATTTTCTAAAGGTTAAAACCAGTGAATCATGTACACTTGATTTTAAAATGCATGACCAGATTTACTATTAATTCTCCATTTTAAAGTGAATTACCGAGATCAATATAAACTGACAAAACTGGTTCTGTTTACAAAAGTTGTATTTGTTAACAGAAAACAGGTGGCAAAAGCAGAAGTTGCCACAGGGAGGATGAATGTCACAAACAGGGCAGCCAGTTGAGACTCGCATGTTATCAATGTCAGCTTCCAGTTCCTGACTTTCATAAAACACTGCCAGGATCAAATATCTCTAACAGAGACACAATACAATGACTCCTCTCCATTTCTTACCAGTATCCTTTATCTCTAAATTGGAAAACCTATAATCCAATACCCCTCTCTTGAAAGGCCATGCCAATACCTGCCTTGTAATGCTTCTGAATTTTGCAAAAGCCAAGAACAATCTCAGCTTTACAAGAGTTCAAAGTTTTCACATAAAATGAACAAATCCATATGTTTCATTTGAAAACCTTACTATACAAGTCAAAAGATATCAGATATTTGACGGTGATTGATGGGCCTGTTCCAGCATTTACTGGAATGGGTTAAACAAGTTTCTACCATCTGGTACTAAAGCAAGTCGGCAAGCAATGCCACTGACTTCAGTAATGGATCAGCATTGCTGAATTTGGCTTCCTGCCCAAATGAGCCACTGTATGTTTCTCTCTTACAATTTGGCTAGTTTTTTAAACCT
>VWZW01002521.1:1205930-1227954 GCA_013397115.1 Edolisoma coerulescens | reverse complement strand
GTGGAGGATAAACCTCCCTACAGGTTAATTGTGAAAGCACAGGGAAAGTCCAAGTTGCATCTAATTCTGCTGACAAGGATGATGGAAATAATATATAATATACTTTATATATTATATAGGGGTGGAGGGTGTGTGTGTGTGTCTGTGTGTGTGTGCATATATACTAGAAATATCCTTGTACATATATATCTGCATATATATATATAAAATGCTTATTTTAATAATATCTTTTAAGAGAACTACAACAAAAAAGCCCAAAACTTTATGAGTCTTAGAAACAGAAAGAAAACTGTAAATTCGTGGGAAGAGAAGCAAACCTCAGATGGCAAGACAGAAAGCCAGGATTTGTCCAGCCACTCATGAGGATTGATATTAGATGCTACCAAAATGTTGTCAGCAATCTGACGAATTACCAGTGCTGTCTCTTCAATCCCCGGCGTAAGAACTACCTAAAAGTGATACGTAATATTCTTGGTTAAAATTTACTCTAATGAGTGTCTTAATTTGCTACAGAAGTTGAGGTGAAAACTAAAGGTCACCCTGAACACAAGAGTTGGTGCTGCTGAGTAATTAAACCTGATCCATGCTTATCGTGCAGAGAAACTCCAACCTCTGACCACTAGCCTGGCGGCAAATTACATTCCTTATTTATGCAGACCCTATGTAGGTGAAATTAATTGATTTATCCTATACGTCTTTTATATGTGATCAAATTTCTGGTCATACAATATTTCTGTGATCATATAATATGAGCTCCTAATAAAACAGGCAATTGTGAGGTGCCTATTACAGTTTAAGGAAATGTGTAACACTTTGAAGCTATAATTTCCACACAAACTACACTGCTGAGTACCTGAAATGAAAAACACTTCATCCTCTCTGCAACTTTCATTTAATCAGGTAAATTTTATACAAACTTTAATGTGCAAATAATAATGACTTTCGTAAAGATTTCCACTCAACATTGTCAGCAAATAAGTTAAAAAAAAGTGATTATTATCTACAAAGATACTACTTCATTCAAATATATAAGTTACGAACAATTTGGTAAGCTGAATGAAACTTCTGCCCCAATTTTAAAGCTGATTATTCTAGATACTGAAACAAACTTTCTAGATTCTAGATTTCCTGATTTTTAAAGAAAAGTTAATTTATCTTGTCACATTAAAAAAGCAAACCAGCTGTCAGCAAATTATTCCTTTTTCTTTTGTCACATCAGCAACACAATATTGATCTGAAATTTCAAATTAAGACATAAGCAGGATTAATATATATTCTAACAATTTATTAGAGGTATGAGCTCAGTTTTTGACTCCTAGTCATAAAAAGACTTCAGCTGCTATTTGAATCTAATTCAACTTGTATTGCAGTCAACAGAGTCTTTTCACTGACTTGAGCAGCACTGAATTAAGATCCTCTTTTATTTTAGTAATTTTGAGCTATTTTATGTTTTTGATGTAGAAGGCATACTTGATTGAGCTCTTTAGAAATATCATATCATGAAGATTAATACAGAAAAAAATTACCTTCACTTCAAAGTCTTCTGACTTCTGTGTAAGTTCAATTAGAGTGGCATAAATGAAGACAAGGTTAAGCAGAGTATTTCCCTTAAGACTGTACCTGTAAAACAGTTTCACTGGATCATTAATATTTCATATGCACAAGTAATTATCTCAAACCATTTGTTCCATGTCTTCATAAATATCTGTTTCATTTCCTGGAATTCAGAATACTGGTACAGTTTGAGCATTAATATATGTGGAAGGAGAACTAGGATACATGAAGAGACTGACTGCTGAAGGAAGGACTGTAAGGAAAGAAAACAGTCAGTCTACAGCAAAGTAAGTCTGGTCTGAAGCAAAAGGTCAGGATCAAGGTCAGTCACTGGAGACACTGGAGAAAAAACAGGGAGGAAATTAAGCAACCACTTGCTTATAGAAAAAAATCTCAAAAGAGGTAATAAATGAATGTTTATGAACTATGTCAACAAAAGGTGTGCTTCCATAGCAAAAGGAGAACTACTGATGCTCTGGAAGAACACTTGAAGAATGTTTCCCTGTTGCAAATTACATACAGTGGTAGTAACACTTAATTCATAACCACACATTTGTAGGGGTGAATTTACTTCTAACAGATATAAGGATAATTCCAGTATTTCATATCCTTAGAGTTGTGAAACTTCTGGACCTGTTGATTTGAAATACACCTCAAGTTAGTACTGCCTGCCTCTAACCCTTTTATTCTATAACAATCATTTCTTTATCTCTTGTGTAAGACTAAAAATAGCTTTACAAATAAAAAAAAAACTTTTCTAACATTTTGGTGCTCTCCAGTGACCACTGTTACTTTTACAATTTCACTGAGTTTTTCAACAGGAGCATGACAACATTGTAACTAAGTGAAAAATTCAAAGCACACTAGAAAAATGAGCTTACAATATTTGTATTTGTAAGAGAAATGTATTCCTATAGAGAAGTTCAAAGAAAAACGAGTATCAACTTGTTCTAAGAAGCAGCTTTCTTTAGGGACAAGTTTGTTTTAAAAATATTAGGATAACAAAAGAATTTCGTAACTTACTCTAAACTCAGTCTTTCTCTGGAATAGAAAATAATCCAACAGCACATATATTGGAGTGATAATGCCATCAGCCTCGATATTACAGTGTCACAGGAGTCCTCATAATTTAGTTCTTCCATACTCTACCGTGGATTTTAAATAAAGAGTAAAAAGTAAATAAATACATTACCATGGCTGCCCCAAGCTTTTAGTGAGTATCAATATAATATGCAGAAACTAGATCAAACATAAGTATAGCTAAATAATGTAAGCATTAAGGACACATATGGGAATTGGGAGAACTAGCTTGTACTCCCAAATTCTATTTTCTTCGAACTTCAAAAGGTTAATTCACTGCTTCATGCCTCTTCTTCCTTCCTCTAAAACGAAACACTGTCAGTACCTTTTTAGGCTGTTCTTAAGATTTTTTGTAAACTTTAATAATGCAAAATATTGTTATAAACTTCCAAAATACTTACTTAGCCTATACAAATCATATTATACCTACATTAACTATATAAAGTGCAACATCACTAATAGCAGTAGCTTGTAGGAGTGTCTATGTTGTACTCATTACACTAATTCATTATTTTATTATTTATCTATCTTTCAGAAGCAGTTCTTCTACCTGCAATTTATCTTGCTGTGTGCCAGAATTTAGGTAGTATGCTACTGCTTAAGCTAATATTTTTTATTAAAAGTAGGACAAATTTATTCTATAGACTAATTCAGATAACCATCTGAAATGGGAGGAATTAATATCCACACTGGTAAGAGAATACATAGCCACAAATGCATTTAGTTGGTTGTTACAAATGTTCTTTATGCAACCCTATTTTCAAGTATGCATCCTTTAACTACATTTCATATAATCAAATCATAGGTCAAATGTTACTTCAGTGAAGAAACTGAGAACCTTTTAAACTAGCCAAACTGGCACAGACAGAATTTTAGGGTTAATGATTTGTGATGCGAAACAATGCATGAATTAAATATGATAATGAAGAAGAAACATATGTTAGAAGTCTGAAGATATGGCCTAGAAGTGACTCAACACATAACAGAACTTGGACACAGTAGTTTCATTTCGTACCTGCAAAAAGATAGCAGTACATTCATCTATTGTCAACACAACGTATCGATCTGTACTGCCAAAGAGCCTTAAGGAGTAACTACTGCTTCTTTCAACAAAGGTAATGCTGTACCTGAAGAAGTAAAATTATTTTATTAAAACTCAGGCAAGTAAAATAATACTATTTTCTTAACGCAAATGAATAACATACACCCCTTAATACAGTTTTTAAACTTACACAGTCTTGATCTTTCTCAAATGCTCAGTTCGCTCTAAGATACACTTGAACAATACATATCAATGTAGCAGTGATTTAGTGAAATTAAATTATGTTGCTAACTGCATTGACTATGACCTTGATATCCAGACTTTACATATCCAGAGTTTACAAAAAAAGAGAGGTAATATAGAAACTAAGATAGATACTTCGAAACTACTCCTGACTAACTTTACATATTCCATTTCTTTTCCTCCTTTCATGATTGTGCAGCAGAAGGCAAAGCAAACTCCCTGATTGCCACTGGTATGATCCTAAAATTTCTGAGTGACTTAGAACTGTCAGCAGCACAGCCTCCAGTTGTGTTTTACTAGGAAACACAAGAGATCTAAACCTGAATCTGCCAGCAGTATGTCCTCTAGAAACTTGTATGGACAGTGTATTCAGACATTTTTTAAAAAGTAAACTACTACCTTTACTGAAATTGTACAGCTCTTTGCTCACCTATTTAACTCATTCATCAGTACTAAAAGGAGCTAGGGAGAAAGTAACAAAACAGCGTTCTCAGCTATTTGGCTTATGGCCAGACTGAACAGAGAACTTGAACAAGTCAGAGTTTAAAAGCATGTCAGATTATGTGTTCAAATATTAAATGTCAAAGACATATTTTTTTCCCCTACTGAACTGTAATATGACACAGACCAAAAATGGCTCCACAGCTGACTCAAGGATAAAGCTAGGATCAAAACTGGCATGTCTCTCCCCCAGCATGGTGAAATCAACTATCTGTATCTCTGTCACTATATCTGAGATATATTGCTGCTCTGGTCCCTATTTCTTTCTTTCTTTCTTTTTTTTTCCCTTTCCCCTCGTGAGATAAAAGGTAGCTTTACCAGGTGTTTATTACTGTGAAAGCAAAATTCAAGAAAATTATCTCAAAGTAAATAATAAGGAAGCCCAATGATTTACAACGCTGGCAGTTTTCATACAGGTTATGGAGTATTAAAAAGTAAGTGAATAGTAGATCTGAATTTTATTAATAAATTAGCTTCTGTTTTAAACTTAGCCTCTCCCAAACACTGTGATGCATCAGAAAATAAGACGTTTTACTATTATTCAGTTTGGGTTTTTAGCACAGCTTCACTAGATAAAAACAAAACAAAACAAAACAAAAACCTAAATGCAATTTTTATGATGAATTAAATACAAAGTCTTCCAAGGACCAAGAGGCACTAAAGAAAAAGAAAATTGGTAAACATTATGATTTTCAGAGAAAAGTAGACAAATTAAAAAGTTGTTTTGATTAAAAAGTACCAGCTCATTATAACAATTTAAAAAATTGGCCAATTCCATTCTGGTTGGCGTGTGCGTGAATCTCTAGTACTAAGTTATCAACTTCAACAGAAAAAGTATATTCTTGTCTCTTAAAATGCTAATAGTGTAATTGCAGAAATGTACCTGATAGCCAAGTAGATGGCTAATACATGATACAGTAGAACAACATACATGTCCTGAAAATCTGAAAATAAATAGTCCATATGATTATATAGATTATTTTCACTCACTTGGATTCAAAAAGCTGAAGAATATCTGGCATATTAAGAAGACCCTCAGTTGCCAGAAATACATATGGAATCTGTACTTCCAGAAGAAAGGAACCATCATGATTCCCTGAAACATTTTGTATATGTAAGATAATAGTTTAATAAGCAAAAAACTAAGGATACATTAAATGGACATATCTTTTCAAAATGCAGCTTTTATTGATCTTCAAAAATACAGTTCCACTCTATAGTTTTTTTCCCCAAATTAAACTCTTTTGAATATCCTTGAAATTACTCTTTAATTCCGATTTCTTGAGATCTACCACATTCCCTTAGATGAGGAAGGGTGGATACAGCTTACAGAAGCTGTAAACAACCTGTGAACTTGGCACAAGTCTCTTATAAACCCACATGTACTACTACATCCTAGCCAAAACTAGGCTTACACTCAAATAAAAACACCTTCTTGCTGCAGAGATAACCCAGCTCTGTTTATTTAGCTTTATCCTTCATAACGTATTACTCATTTGCTTCCACAGGCACATGATGTAGCATTTTATGGAACAGAAAATGTTTTCTTTTCATATGTCAGCCTAACTGTTTATTACAATTCTGGAGAGCACTTACCCATTTGTATTGTTTCAGGGAGGGTGGTTTTAAAAGTCATGTAAGTAACATTCAGATTTTTGCACAGATTTTTCCAGCCAGAATTTTCAGAATAATCATATTCCATTACTAATGAGAAGTGTGTCCAAGGGAAGTCAGCTCCAATTTGCTGATTATGTACAACAATGCAGGAATATCTACTAAGGCTTAAAAAAACCCAACAAAATATGAATAAAATTAAGTGCAGTGTACCTTCAAAACAAAATAAACTCAGTGTTACTTTGATGAATTCTAACTGCTTAGAGTCTGTTTACAAAAAAATACTTACTCTTCCTGCCTAAAGTTCCAACTCCATTAAAAATTAATTTAAAAATCGAAAGCTGTACTCTTCCCCCTATAATTACCTCCCTGAAATATCATATTTTCCAGAAATGTCATGATTTGTCATTTCTTCTGTTATGCCCTTTTACCATCTTTTCCTAAAACATGCAAAAATCATGTTTTTCTACATATTTCTTTTAAAAAGTTTTTCTAAAACATGCAAAACAACATGTAAGGCTAGGAATATGCAATTGTTTGTTCTCTAAAAGTTCCTCTGAGCCTTACTAAGCATTTTCTAGAGTGGACAAAATTCTCCACTTTAAAAATGAAGGTGTAGGTTCATATCATGAAAACTTTACCCCAGACTGGAAAGTCCCATGGAAATGAACAAAAGTAACTGAAGTTTCACTGACCTTAGTCCTGACCAAAGAATTTGTTTTCAATAATCAAGAATTTAACCTACTTGCTTATGATCTCTTTACAACCTAAAGGGCTTCCTTTTTTCTCAGAATTCAAATCCACAGCTTTCAAACCTGCTTAAAAATGATTAAACAGTTGATGAAATAAATGAGTCTCTATGTCTATGAAACAATGCACAACAGTAAGTAGCAAATGTGGAACAACACAGGTCATTAAAATTTTAAGTATTACATACTCTGTCTTGCTGAAGCCCTGTACAATTTCAGTTTGTATTGTACTGTTGGATGTAATGATTTAGAAACCTCCTTCTCAGAACCCAAGGAAAAAGTAATGCAAACAAGTTTCATGTCTCACAAACTCACAACTCTGTTACCTTGAGTAATTAAAGGGTAATACAAAACGAAGCACATTTGCCCCTTGGTAGGTTAAATTTCTTTACACTTTTTATACATACGAAATTTTAACTGGAAGATGTATCTAAGAAGGAATATCGATATTACACAAGTGCCTCTTTTCAAAAGTATAGTTGGACTGACCTGTGTTTGGAACCAAGTTTTAAGATCTTAAAACAAATAAAACTCTTTAAATTAAGTATTATTAGTAGTAAAAGCACTGTGAACGTGCCTCCTCCCTTTCAAAACATTCTAAAAGACAGTCTTTCTTCTTTTAAGAGCACAGGAAATCTAACTTTATTTTTAAAGGCAAAAGAACAGTATAATACATGACACTTGATAAGGTTCATGCAAATACAATTTATGAAAATGGATTTTAAAAAAACAATATGAAAGGAATCAGTGACTTGTTCTAAACATAACTATAGGCTCATATTACAATTTTCCTGAAACATGTTTGTTTTGCCAGCTGAATTTGTAGTGTTGAACCAGCTTGTACAGAAACTACTCACAGGTAAAATGTTGAGATGATGAAAGTGCCGTTTGTATCAGTGGGGAGGTGGGATATTGGAAACAGTATTTTTAACTTTGAGTTTTATAGATTGCTACAGCTTAGGCTGACATATTTAACAAATTAGCAAACAAGATCGGCAACATACAGCTAAGGGAAAATATGATCTGTACCTGACTACACATTCAAGGCTTTATGCTGGGGAGTTCAGGCAAGACTTTTAAACATCTAACTGCTCTGAATAAGCTTGCAAGGGAGAAAGCACATGACCAATGATCAGCTAAAAACAATGAGACAATCCGATCAAGATAACAGATGCAAACATAATTAGGCAATGGGCTGTCCACAGCTCCTTCATATTCTGTTAAAAAAATCTTTGACTCAACAGATACATTTCACTCTCTTGCAATAGAAAACATCATACCAGAACTCTTAATCAGGAGAAAATAAAATTAAAAGAAAAAAGGCTGATGGAAGAGTTAAGAAATATTAAACAGTGAGAAAAGTATGTAGAAAGGCTCCTGATGAGAAGAAAAGGGAGAAACACCTGCACCAAGCATTCAAACAAGAATGCAGCAATCCCCAGAATAACAGGCACCTTTTATTTCAAAAATACACATAAAATAATTATTTACCTTCTATCATAGATAATGGGTGAATGAAGGCAGCTTTTTCTCTTTCAGAGTCCATCCTTGTAATGATTAGTATCTGTATGAAGACAAGCAAAAGAAACTCTAGTAATGTAAAAAATTCTTCTTTCAGCCTGCATATATCTTTCTTTCTCCTTTGCACAGAAAACACAAGACTGAATAAACAGGTGGCAAAAATAGAAACTTTGGAGTTTTCCACAATGACATTCATAGAATATCTCAAGTTGGAAGGTACCCATAAGGATAGAGTCCAACTACCCTGCTTCTCACAGGACTACCTAAAACTAAATTAAGTGACTATGTCCAAGTGCTTCTTGAACATGGACAGGCTTGGTGCTTTGACCACTTATGTAGGAGTCTGCTCCAGGGAAGACCACCCTCTCAGTGAAGAATCTTTAGCTTAATGTGCTTGAACTTCCTCTGACAGCTTCATTCCAGTTGCTTGTGTCCTATTGCTGGTCACCAGAGACAGGAGATACACACCTTCCCCTCTGCTGTCTTGCTTGAGGAAGGTGTAGGCTGTGATGAGGCCACCCCTCAGCCTTCTCTTCCCCAAGCTGAACAAGAAAAGTGACCTCAGCTGCCCTTCCTCTTGCCCTTGAGGCCTTTCACCATCCTGGTCCCCCTCCTCTGGACACAGAAAACAGACAAGTTTGATATCTTCNTGTCCTATTGCTGGTCACCAGAGACAGGAGATACACACCTTCCCCTCTGCTGTCTTGCTTGAGGAAGGTGTAGGCTGTGATGAGGCCACCCCTCAGCCTTCTCTTCCCCAAGCTGAACAAGAAAAGTGACCTCAGCTGCCCTTCCTCTTGCCCTTGAGGCCTTTCACCATCCTGGTCCCCCTCCTCTGGACACAGAAAACAGACAAGTTTGATATCTTCCATTGTGGCACCCAGACCTGCCCCCAGCACTGGAGGTGGGGCTGCCCCAGTGCAGAGCAGAGCAGAACAATCCCCGTCCTTGCCCAGCTGGTGATGCTGTGCCTGATGCCCCCCAGCTCTCCTGGCTGCCAGGGCACTGCTGACTCAACTTGCCATTGACTCAGACTTCTAGTCTCTTCCCACTGGGCTCCAGTCTCTTCTCTCCCAATTTTTATGTATAACTATGATAGCCCCATCCCAGGTGGAGAATTTGGCACTTGCTCTCAGTATATTTCATAGAGCTGGTGATACTCAGCTCTCGAGTCTGATTTTTCTGTAAGGCCTTTCTACCCTCACTGCTCCTCCTAATTTAGTATCATCAGTAAAATCACTTAATGTACTTCTGATTCCTGTGTCCAAATGACTTATAAAAACATTTAAGAGCACTGGCCCTAAAACTGAGCCCTGGGGAACACCACTGGTCACTGGCCACCAGCCTGATGTAATTCCATTCACTGCAATTCTTTGAGCTCAACCCATCAGTCACTTGCTCACCCAACCCAGTATTATGGACTTGTCTAGCTCTGTGATGAACAGTTCATCCAGGATATTATGAGAGACAGTATTAAAAGTTTGCTAAAATTAAAAACCACACTCAGTGGCTTCCCTTGGTCAACTAGATGGGCCACCTTGTCATAAGTGGAAAAAGAAAGGAAATTAAGTAGGTTAAGTCACACTTTTCTCTTGTGAACCCTTGCTGGTTGTGGCCAATGACTGCGTTGTCACTCAAGCGTTTTTCAGTAACTCCCAGAATAACATTTTCTATAATTTATCAAACATCGAAATGGGACTGACAAGTCTGTAATTACCAGAAGCTTCCTTCTTTCCCGTCTTCAAAACTAAAACAACATTTAACATCTTCCAATTAGCTGGAACCTCTCCAGATTCCCAAGACTGCTGAAAAATATTGGAGAGAGGTCCCACAATGATATTTTTGAGCTGCTTCAGTAGCCTGGGATGAACCTCATTGGGCTCTATAGGTCTATGCACATCCAGATGGAGCAGCAAGTCTCAAACAAGTTCAGGATTGGCTGGGAGTTTATCATCATCCTCAGTCACAATCTTTTAACACTGGGCTCTGGGGATTGAAGACAGAGGCAAAAGAAGGCACTGAATGTCTCTGCTTCGTCTATGTCCCTATTTTTGAGGTGACCAACCTTGTTGAGCAACAGACTAATGTTGTCTCTGATTCCCATTTTGCTCCTGACTTATTTAATAAAGCCTTTTTTGTCATCCTTCATAGTGTTGGCCAGCTTGAACTTTAATTGAGCTTTGGCCACATTAATTTTCTCCCTACAGGACTGAACAGCCTCTCTATAGCCCCTTCAGGTCACCTGTTCATAAGTGACTTCCAAAGTCCATACATGTTCCTTTTCCACCTAAATTCTAGAAGATCCCCACTCAGCCAGGCCAGGCTTCTGCCTTGCTTGCTTGGCCTTTGAAACCTTGGAATTGCCTGCTCCTGTACTCAAAAAAGATGGCTCTTAAAAAGTGACCAGAATTCCTGGACCCCAATACCTTCAAAACCAGATTTCCCCTGGACCTTACTAAGTAGTTCCTTCAGCAGTGCCAAGTCTTCTCTCCCCATAGTTAAGGTCGAAGTTTTGCTGACAGTTTTTCTCCAACCATCAACAATTTGGAACTTGGGTGTATGTGTGCATTACTACTATGAATAAAGCTCTTCTAGAAGAAATTTTAAACGTGAATATTTGATTAAAAATAAAAATGCTATTTCAAGATACTATCTAAAGATAATATACTACATTATTATTATTGTACTAGACAGATTTGTCACATTAGAAGCATTATCCCTATGGAGACAAAACTTAAACTGAAGATATCTAGAATTTAGCCTGCAAGGTACTGATGTACCAGAGAGAGGTACTGGATGTAATGCTGAACTAATTAGAAAGATTTTCCAGCCTGTAGATAGAGTCACTAGAGTGCTCCTGACAGAGATCTGAGATTCATTAAATATTGCTTAAGACAAAAATGTTGAAAAGGATTAGAGTCTACCAAACTGACACAGTATTGAAAAGCATCACCACCAGAGAAGGTGTTTACCTTGTCCATCACTTCAACTGATACAAACTAAACATGTGCTACATAAAGTATATAAAGAAGAATATGTACCTATATACATACACCATACTTTCTGACAGGATGATCTCTGAACTTTTATGCCATTGTATAGACACTTTTCATGGTGTACACAAGACAAGATTTTTAAGAAGGCACACAGCATTGCCTCATTCTTAAGACTTAAAGACATAAGGTAATCATATCTGTAAATACTAAAAGCATGTTAGATCTTGTCAGAAAAGAACTTCTGGTCAGATAGACAATCATAAGGCAGATTTCAATTTTCCAAGTAGGTGCACAGAAGAGCCACTCAACAATCCATTGGCACCTTTATAAGCAGTTTTGGACAACCACATTTAAAAATGTGGACCTGCTTTTCTGCACACAATTCAACACCAGACTCATTATATGTTCATATATTTATATGCTAGATGAGCTAGATGAAATTTTTAGTCATGTTCTATCTAATCATAAGTACAAAGACATTGAAACATAGAGCAAAATAATTTTTTTTCTAAACCAGCAGTAACTTCTTCCTTAAAAAGGAAATGTCCCATTACAATCCTGCATCAATAACTTCGGCTAATAAAAGGATAATGAGATTATCATATTTCACATCATATTAACTGATACTGATGTGATATGATACAACAGTAAATGGTTTATTGAATGCAACTTTTACTTCTTATTAAAACCAGAATACTCCTTCTACCTATTCTGGCTCATTGAAACCTGTCTCTGAATGTTAGGAAACAGTAAACAATTAATAATTGTTAATGAAATCATATATAGCCTTGCATTGCATGCATATCTCTGCATGAATAAGTCAAGCAAGCAAGTAAATACTCAGGATTTTTAAAAATCACAGCTAGTGGAGTTCAGAAGAAAAGCCAAATTATCACTGAACTGACATCAAGATGACAAAGTTCTCATATTCCTCCTACTACAACATAATCCTAGTATCACAAAGAAAAAATGTGTTGCTCTTAAGAAGAAGAAAAGGATGCAAAAATCATCTTAGTATGTCTGTTGAAGGACGGACAACAAGACAATCAGCACCATTTTATTTTTGTTGCTTAGTTTTAATTTTAAATTCTAAAAGGGTGTATAATAAGCTGTTATATTGTTCTTCTCAGCAAAATTTAATAAAAAGATGTTCAGAGCTCCTCGTGGAACTCTTAAAAGAAACATAAGAAGAATAAATCCCCAGGAAATGAAGCACGGAAAGAAGCTAAAATAAACTCAAAGAGCTTTTTCGGCCGTGTTTAGGAGCATAAATTCTATTCCAGACAGTTGGAAGACTTAAACACTATGCCTTTCATTCTATCTGTTTCCTAATGTGATCAGTATTCTGTAAAGAAATAATAAATATTCTGCAAAGGAAAGTGGTATTTTGCACTGTGTCGTATCACCCAAAATATTCACATATCCAGGAAAGAAAATCTTTGGATAATGTGAATATCCTCCAAAATTCTATCTTCCATGCCAAAGCTATCACTCACAGATATTTGCTTCTTATATAATTCAAATGCCAGGAGGTTGGCCTGATAACCTCTGCTTAACCAGTGTATCTGTGGATAACAACACTCACACACTCCTTGGTGTATGCGCACTCCAAATCACGCTGTACAAGCACGCAACCATGACTTGCACTATGATTCTCTCTGTGTCAGATGATTGAGACTTTCAAATAAAAGGTTATATTATAATTTTCAGTTACTGATGTGATACAATATACTTATCAGGAAAACAAAGTCACCTGCAACAAGATACAGCCTTGGCAACATTAAAACTCTTCTGCATGTTATTTCACGCATGCAACAAGGGGAGATTTGATCAAACAAAAACTTGTACTGCTGTGACAGAGTTCTTAAAATTTATGTTACCCTTATTTAATAGATAACATGAGGTGATTACTAGAGTTTTTTTTTCCATAAGTGAACACTTGTTAAAACATAGTTTTGCAATTATTCATATAATCTGGAACAATTTTGTTTGTTAAGAGAAATTGGTTACATTGTTAACCTTAACACTGTGTTTCTCTCCACAATTTTTCATCCAATTTAACATTTCATGCTGAAGTGCTGTTATTTTGGGATGTGTTTCATGCTTTTTCTGGCTGCTGTACTGTACAATCTTCAACTGCCTCCAGATATTATTCAAACAGGATTCTAAAATGTTTCTATAGATATCCTTTGCCTTGGACAAATAACCTGTTAAAAAAGCAACAAAAGAAGTAATTGCAGTGACAAAATATAATTGTCAAGCATTGTGTTCAATCTGCACATCAATTTAAAATATACATGAAGGTGTCTTGCACAAAAACAGATGAAAATTTAATGGCTCCCCAATATGGAAGGAGAATATGACCACTAATCTGGTACATAAATGGTGTTTATAAGACTGCTGTACTTTATGTAGTATTTGCTATGTAACTCCAGCTAGAATTATACAAGATTGCATCCTAAAGCTGCAGATGCTAGCAGCAACACTGTTACATTTAATTAATCTGTATAGTTTATACTAGGTAACCATAGTATTTCTATCACCATTGTCTAAAGCTTTTTTGTCCTGTGTGTTCACCACTCATCATATTATCACAACTATTCTCAACTCTGAATGATGCCTTCTATGTACAAATGGTGAACAATGGAGTTATTTGAAAATGCATAAAGAAAAAATACATCCAATATAACTGCATGATGAATCACACAGCACAACAATGCAACAGTGAAGACTACAAGGCCTACTTAGTATCTCGCTCAATTTTCTAATATTTTTTCAGATCTTTTTTACTTGTACAGTTTCCTGTGTGAGCTGTTCCTCAGGTTTGGAAACACATGTGCTTTTGTAATTCTGAAACATCATCTAGGAGTGCTTCTCCTACAATAAACAATGGAGGAAGAACTGCTCATTTTTCTTTCTCTCATCCTTCTATGTCATTTATGGTAAGGCTAGAAAAGAATTGTACTTAGGATTCTACTTATATATTCATTCTGTATTCTTCTTCTTACTCTTTTTATTGCTAGAAATATTTAAGGAAATACAAAATAATTTAATTTCCCTACAGTTCAGTTTATGGCAGATGTCTTAAATTTTACATCAATTTTAAGGAAACACCATCCATCAGGGGATAGTTCAGACTGAAGTTAGATGCTCTGAAGTAACTTTATCTCCTATAAAGACAGAGGGAGTCTGACTTTCCTAGGGCATTCATAAACACTGAATGGATGGTGAATGGATGGATAGAGGTATCTGAAAATTCACAATACACAACTATGAGAATTTGACGAGCTCAGCATTATCATTTCAGGCATTAAACTGGGTTACAATGGATTGTCATATTCCAAATTTGAGTAAGACCAGAAAAGCTCAAAAAAAAGCCTCTCCGTAAGTCCAGTGTTGCAACTTCAAACTTCCTTTCTCATGACACATTAGATAACATTTAAGATTTTGCTTAAAAAGCTCTCAGATTAAAGTACCTCACTTCCATGGAGCCTAATGATGTTTTTTGTGGAAAGTGTTTCACACTCACAAAACATAGATGGTAAATAGAAAAAGACTTGACATTTTTGCATGTTCCTCAGCTTCCACAGAGATTCCAAAGAAAATTGGTCATTCTGAGATACAAGACACATTACATATGTGGAAGTTCTTAACAATCCATGGAATAATATAAACAGCGGTCTATTAGTCATGAACTGAGCATATACCCCAATGGCAGAGTCACAGCTACAAACACGAGCGATGGTCTGCAGAACACACACACAAAGCTTTGGGTTGCTGGGTATCATTATTCAGCACTGAAAACAAACCTAGAGCTGTATCCAAGCCACATGTTAGTAGCAGATCTCGAACTGTCACCAGCAGGTGTACCAGAGCAGCATGTCTGAATAGCATGATCTCCTTCTCATCTATTTTACCTTTACAAATAGAAGACAGAGGTGTGGTCTACATAAAATTTTACAACTCACATAATATATATATGTAATCAGCTTAAAAAATCCTGGTATCTAAGCATTTTCATTAAACACACTTATACATAGATAACCTTCAAAGGTTAACTTTCAGATCTGGTGGTCTTGCCAAATAGCTTACAATACAGCATAACTTTTCCCAGGTCATCTGACCCAGAGCAAGAGGCACACAGGGAAGTGTTTTTGAAAGGTGTGTACAGATAGATGGTGCTTGCTGGAGGAGGAGACAACAGTTTCCCTGGGCATATCATTAAAACCACATTGCTTTACTGATTTTAGTGTGGCAATTCTCTACACCTAATTAACATCTCATGATGAGAATCTTCACCTTCAAGAAAGTAAATTTGGATGACATTTGCTTCTTCTTAGACCCATGTAAATCAAACAATTTATGGGCTTCCTATTCTGTATTGTGCATCCATTTTGAATACATATTCTAGGACTTGATCAAACAGGAAGGAATTTCTAGTCTGAAGACAGAAGGTATTTTTGGGAATTGCACACAGGTAATGGTGCATTATCATAAACCAGATATTTTTGAAAACTCAACTGCAGAGTAAGTGTACTTAATAATTAAATACATACTTCAAGATGCTAAAAATGGTTGAGGAAGATAATTAAAGAATAAATTACTACAGCTGAAGGTGCATTCTGGGAGGAAAATAGTAGCTAGTTCTGCATACTGGGATTAACATAACTTTTAATTCAAAAAGACAAGCAAAGCACTTGGGAAGGAAAAATCAACTTAAGGCAGAAGGACTTAGCAGAAAACTGCATGAAAGGCAAAGATCTTGCAACTATTCTGCATCAAAATACAGAAAGTGAATGTTCAGCTCTGTTAGGGAAGGTGCTGAAACTGTAGGACTATGTCCAGCTCTTTACAACAAACACCATAAAAACTCAGTGAGGAATATCGGTCATTTAGAAACAAGGTAACACAGTAAGAAACCATTTTATGATGAAAGACTGGAGCACTTGGTGATAGTTGATGCTGAAAAGACCAGCAGGTGAATAATAATCTGCTAACAGATCACTGCCATCACAGTAAGTCATTGTTTTCTATGTTCACTCAGGGATAAAGGAGCAAATACGTCAGAATACTCTGGAGTAAAGCGGAAGAAGACTGGATATTGTGAAACTATTCAAGACAAGGAAGGAAATAAAAGAAGTATGTTACCAGGGAGATTTTGGTGTCTCCTACAGACATAGAGAAATATTCATTAGGAATGAATTGGATATTTTCTTCCTTGTTTCTGTGGGCCTTCCAGCAAGAAAGTTCTTATTTCCTTCCCCTCCTTTAGTTGGGGAAAAATGTAATTTCTATAGCATGTAAACTGCATTTCAGAAGATACCAGTTTTCTTAAATTAACCTTGAATTGAAATGCAGATTCTAACTTTTTTTTTCCTTGATTCAGAGAAGCAGTAGTAATTCTCTGTATGCTTTTCTCACTAATGTTTTCCTTTCTGTGATTCACTGATACAGTTATAGATACCACATTTGTCCCTCATGTTTGTGAAGATGGTGTTTACTTTTTTGTAAGCTCCTTCACATTAAGAGAATGCTGACAATTTTAATAGGGTAATTCTATAGATCACAGGCTACATTCTGCAGGACCAACTACAGTTTCTTTTTGTTGGCCTTCTTTCTCATTTGTGGTTTCACGGTTGTTAATGTTTTCTTTGAGAAAAATACATTCAGCACAGAAAGTAATGAAGTTGAGACAGCAAGAGTCTATTGCATAATTTGTGACATAATACAGAAACTTGGCAGGTAGTAGACAGTCTACTATGTTATCCTTACAACTAGCTCTCAACTACGAGCTGTACAACTCAAAAAAGAACACAAAACACCAAGTAACTTTCTAAATGTTCCTCAAACACAGTCTCTATTTTGTTATGAAGTTTTCCTGACTCTCTCTTTACAGTCAAAAATCTTTGTAAGGGGTCCCTAACTCTGTTGACTTTGCTATAAATTTTTCTGGTTTTATAGGACCTTCAGATGCCACATAGGAGAGAAATGAAGTCAGAAAGAAACCAAATTATTATGGATTTTTTCCTCCTCATTTCTAACATGGGCATAGTATTTGGCATCATGCAGATGTGACAAAATATAAGTACTAAAAAAGAAGAAACAACAAAACCACACAGAAAACTTTTAATTTTAAAATCTCGCGTGAAAAAAATTTCAACATTGTTTGCTATAGAAACAACATTTCTGAAGCATATGTAAAATATTTTAAAATGAAATCCAATTAGAATACTTTTGTATTACAATAGGAGGTTAATAAATGTAATGTTGAACAATGGGGAGACATTTTTAAAATAAAAGAGGAAATCAATTGTTGTAACTCTATAAGATAAACTGTTAAAATATTTATCATTAATTTATAAAACATCTTGAACCTTATGTCACCAATTAAATCTGTATTGGCTTTAAAGAAGAAAAGAAGAGCTGTTTTTTAAAAGACATACCTTGTTTAAAATTATCACATATCACTTTCTCTTGCTGTTTTAAGAAAAACCTTGAATGATCGAATTTAACACTGTCAAAGCTCCAAGTAACAGAAGCAAGTACACCCAGATGTGTCAGATCTTTTAGTACAGGAATGGCTGCTTCTTCCAAGAGGCAGTATGCCTGGCACTGGCTTTCTGGATAACACAACGGACAAAACATAATAATAAAGTTTGATTTCACATAGCACTACTGGACATGAATATTCAAAAGACCTAGCAAAACATTAACAACTTTATCTTGTTCATGAAAGCTGCAACATTAATGAGAAAAAAGTTGTTTGCCACAGAGCCTCCTGAGTGGTAGCAATCAGCTGATCCTCACAGCAGGTAACCACACTGTTCCAAGCATTTCATAACATGATCAAACTCCTGATGAGAAGTTAGGATTTTCTACTCCTGTGACTCACACTAAGATTGTTCTACTAAATTGTTCTACAGCCTGCTTCTACATTGTAGGAATTTTCAAAATGCTAATTTTTGTTTTGACTGCAGAAAAGCTTTACTTTTTCCCCCCAGTTGCATTAAAGGAGTCTTGCTTCAAAATTTATTAGAAAGAAAATAATTAAAAATAAGCTTATAGCTATGATTCCCATCTCAGATGGGAACAGATGAAAGAACTACTCTACTCTTTCACTGGTTCTGTGAAAGAAAATCCCAAGAAGTCCATGGTTGGAGCAAATGCATTTACATGGAAAACCAAACTAATCTGTGCTGGACCTACAACTTCCTAGGGCTGGGTATTCTTAATTTGAGGCTGTAAAACAGCTTGGATAAATATTTTATGGGTTCTCCTCTACCATTTCTACTGCATGAGAAAAGTGTTGTCACTTATGTTTTTTGATACAATGTCTTGTACAACAGCCAGAGTTCAGGGGTAAGGCCCAGTCATGTATGAGATAAAGCCATAGTTGATTTCTACTTTGATAAAGACCTCTCCCATCTAAATGGCTACTGACCTCTTCCACCTCCAATTCTCATTTACTCTGTCAGACAAAAAGGTGCAGAATAATAGATGGAAGGTACTGATTGGCACTAAGATTTCATGCCTGCTAATTTCAATCAGACATAACTCGAACTCCGAGTTACTCTTTTGACTTTGCCTGCAATTAGTCTTAAGATGGAGCTCCATAGCCTGCTCTCTCACCTCTGTGCCAAAACAAATATCATCTACTTGAAATACTTTCACTTACAAAGAGAAGAGACTAAGTCTAATAATTTCTGTATTTGTCTGAGCAATACTACTTAATACAAAATTATATTGCAAAACTATATAGCATCATAGAATCACTAAGATCACTCAGTTCAACTCTTAACCCAGCATCACCATGTTCACTAAACCATGTTCCCAAGTGCCATATGCACAGGTTTTTTTAACTTCCAGGGATGGTGAGTCCACCACTATCCTTGGAAGCCAGTTCCAATGCCTGACCATCCTTCCAATGAAAAACTTTTCCCCCATATCCAATCTAAACCTCATCTGGGGCAGCTTGACGCCATTTCCTCCGGTCCTGTCACTTGTTACCTGGGAGAAGGTAAAGCAGTTCCAAAAATAGTATACCTGATGCTTGAACATTGACAGTGATACTGTCTTCATTCTCTTGGGTCTTTTCCTCTGTTTTTACAGTCTCACAAACAGAATCATCCTCTTTGTGAACACACATATGCTGCTCCTCAGGCTGTACCACTAAATAATTAAACCACAAGTGAATATTTAGTTATAAACATCACAAAACCAGCTCAATGAATAAGAAAACTATTCTGTAAGTGACTCTACATGCAAAAATATTTTCAAATTAAGTTGTTTCTGTGACACATACATTTTTTCTTCATGAATTCTTTATTGCTTTCATGGGCTCGTACAGTATAAAAAAACCCCAAGACACAAACCCAAATTAGTCCCTGTCTGCCTTCACAGCCCAAGAAGTCAGGCATTATCAGATTAGTCTTCCTAAGGGCAGAAATACAGAGCTGGGAAAATTAAGGAGCTGGTACTACCACTCTACAACATAGCTCCATAGGAAACCTCATGTGCCTTTAGATGGAGAAAAAACATGTATGAGAGAAAAGATGCTGTTGACCATAAGCAGCTCAAACTATGAAAAACACATCAGTGAGTGTGAGCAGAAAAGGTTAGATACTGTAAGCTATGCAGAAAGAACATAGAAGCTGCAAATGGAAAAAAAAGAGAAAAAATTGCATATTGAAAATAGTTTTTCTCCTGTCTTCTAGCTATCTTTTGCAACTTCTTAATATTTCCCTTCTTCCTGATAAATACTAATAAATGAGCTACAACTTCTGGCCACAAAGCTTCTTCTATCTCTTTATTTCTGAATATTTTTTTCTGAGAGGGGTTCTTACTGAATAGTTGTCTTCTAAATATTATTGATTTTTCTACTTAAGCATGTCAGTTTCCTCAGAAACCAAACTAATCATACAGAGACAGAAGGAAAAGAAAAACTGAATTTGTATTCTAGTTAACTTAGAAAACTTGCCTTATTTTGAAAAGCTATCTGGGGTTCAAAATTGGATAACTGAATTGTTTCTACTACTTCCCTCCGGTGTATTTTCTAAACTAAACATTACACACAATGATATCTTTAAAAAATAAGTTAAACAACAAAGAGGCCTACAAGCAGTGCTGGCCTTTCTAATTTTCAGTTAAGGTTAGAATGACCCTTAATAAAAACTCTTCATTATTGCAAAAGTATGCAAGGATTTATATAATTTCTATATCGATGTGGCTTATCAGAGACCCCCGCATTTTAATGGGTTCTCTCTATATCAGGCGTAACTGATCTGCAACACGGGTCTGCCTGTGCACATATCCTAACCTGCACTGAACCTACTTAAGCCTCCCCAGGGCTATTCGTGAATGTAAATATCGTCTTTCAACACCTTTGGATTTCTTGTTAGGAGATGCAGTTCTGGCCACAGTTCACTAGATGGCAGCAAAAAACTTCTGGTGCCTAGGTCTCTTGTAAAATTTGGATTATTGCCTTCTGACGCCATGAAATGTTTTATTGACCTCCGACAGTGTCAGAAACAGATTAATTTTACCAAGAAATTTTACCTTCACAAGATTACATAAGCTTGCAATTAAACAAATATCCAATTCCACAAGAATTATTGCTGAAGCTTTTATGTAACTTTTTTTTTAATGCTGGGACATTTAACTAAAACATAAATAAAAGTTACTGTCAAAATTATGCCATACAAGTCCAAAAAAAATTTCAAATTTTTTTTACATATAATTTTATGCTGAAAAGTGAATTTAGATGTGTGCCACTGTCACCTACTACTTTATGTCACAGATACTTCTTTTAAAAACAAACAAGAAAATTATTCTACTTCTTTTTTCTCTCTGCTATTTTGCATTCCTTCAATGCTGAACACATAGCCTGATATTCTTTCCTAAGTACTGCCATCGAGAACAGGCCTACCAACCAATTTTCTGTTTTCCCTCATACCTGTTCTGCTTCATTGTTTGATGGGGCTTGCACCAAGGTAACTGGCTCAAATGAACAACTTTTGTTCATTGTCTAGGCTACAGAAGTGAGAGGACTGACATTTACTATTTGATAACTGCAATGAATCTGAGGATTATTACTTCTCCAAAGTGGCCAGGAGATCCAATTCAGAACATATGGATGGAAGAGAACCCCTGAAGTAAGTACCATTTAGAGTTACTTTGTCAGAACAGGAATAAACTCAAATATTTATTTTACGAAATACCACTTCCAACACAAAAAAACCCAAAAAACAAAACAAAACAAACCTGTCCTAAAAAAAGAGTCCCCCCCACCCCTTTCCCATCCCAAGTAAACCAACCAACTAAAATCCTCTAATATATCTTAAGGACAACAACAAAAGGTAAGACACGTAGCTAAAAATTCAGCTACATTTAAGACCATAAAAATGTTGCCAATTTACTTCAAATATTTTTTTAATCTGTAAATCTACTAGGATGAACTAGCATCTATTGTAACTGGTAAAATAGAGAAGAATTAAATCTGGAAAAAATAGCAGAATAAACTGGTTCACATACCTTTTTCAGGTCTATCTACATAATATTTTTCCTCTCTTTGGGTGACTGTATGTTTAGATCTCATCATAATAAAGTTGTTCAGATCACAATCATCATTGGCCCATTTGGAAGCAAGTGCAAGAGATGCAGGCTTTCCACTACAGGATGAGTTGTCTAGTTCAGAAGACACATCTTTACAGCTGTCCGATTCAGAT
>VWZW01002521.1:1187380-1205924 GCA_013397115.1 Edolisoma coerulescens | reverse complement strand
CGATTCAGATGGTTTGGGGGTTTTCTTTTCTTGGTTTAAGAAACAAATTGCCTCTTCTGCCTTAATCTTTCTTACGCTTCCTCCAGTAAGGTCTTCCACAGATGTATTTGTACTGTGAACTTTGGCAGATGACACAGCACTCATGGCAAAGTACTGCTTTTGAGTCTGCAGTGACAAGTCAGGATTAGCTACTTTCTCTGACTGATGTCTTTCAGCAGAAAGCAGCTCTTGGTTTGTCACAGAATTCTTCTCTTCAAGCCACCCTGAAAAATACAATTTAATTTCTTTGCTGCGACATAGATATTTTTTCTTTTCTCTCTCCTCATTGGAGCTAAGGATATTGGGTAGTTTATAGAGAAGGCACTTTCTAAAACTTCTTCTTTTTGCCTTCTCACATCACTAGAATCTCCCTTTAGAAAACTTGCACTGACTAGTCCTAAACAAAAATGCACAATATTGAGACACAGAAGGCCATGCTATTGTTTGAAGTTTTCACCATCTAAACAGTACTTATTGATGTTAGATTTCTAGGAAGTGGGATGCAACACACTTCATTAGGTAGAAAAATTAACTTTTTTTGTTGTTGTTGTTTTTTAGAGGGGAAAAAAGAAGAATGCAAACAGCTCCCTCTAAAGATATGCTTCACTTGTACTACAACTCTTTTGCATTGTGGCTGCACAGCCATCTGAAACACAGTACCTAAACAATTAAAGAAATGTAAAAAGCAGTTAATTGGAAATGTTCTTGCATGAGCAGTGTCTATTTGTTTCACAATAGATCATGTTACTGTCAATCCTTGGAGTTCTACAACCACAACTGGTGCCTTGCAGTCTGGCCATAGTTACACAACAAAATCTGAATAACTTTTTGCATTTTTTGTTGAAGTTTGATTGTAAGTATGCAAAATCACCCATGAGAAATTCTGAAGTTATGAGCTGGTCAAATTTGAAATAGTCTGCACAAAAAAACCCCTCTACAGCATCACAAAATAAGGAATTTTCACTGTAACATACTCCCCCCACTGACCTTGTGTAGGTAGGACTATGAGAATATCTGCTTTATTAAAATACTCCAAAGCAAAATGACTACTTGTTAAGAAATTCTCCTGTATGAAACTATTTTATTAAAAATAATATGACAAGTGGAGGCTACTCTTCATCTGCACAGTAATAGAAAAGATGACTTTGTGTAGTTCAACACTTCTGTTCCCACAATTTGTTCAAAGTTAGGGAAAGTACACCTTAATTGCAGTAGTGCCATTCCTTCATTTTGCTGAAAAACATTTTGTTCTTAAGAAATATTTCATTTCCTTTGTTCTTGGAGACACGTAACTCCCTGTGTGATTCTCTGTTAAAGCACCTATCTTTGCCTTTTTAATCACTTTTTTAAAAAAAGAAGATACTTACTTTCTAATTGAAACGATGTAAATTGTGTGAATGTTTCCACTTCTGTAGGAAGCAGACTGTTTGCATTACTGCCATCCATATTCAATTGTTCCAAAATTTCTACACCTGCTGGATTTAAACCCATATGAAGCCACCAGCCCTCCTCTAGAGAGCTAAGCATTGGTGTTTCAACCTCAACTGGCAGCTTTTTCTGCAGTTCTGTCAGTGAATGACGCTGATGCACAAGGTTAACAGCTGGATGCTCTACAAAAGAATAAGAAATTAACATACAATATCAATAATCTAGAAAGATGAAAACAGAGTGTCCTTTTGGAAATCAAAGTTCCCAAGCACTGGTGGCCTACTACATACATCTATTATCCATACTTGCATTTGTAACTCTGTGTCCATCAATGGATTTAAGAACAAAGCAGTTAACATTATTAGAGCAAGTGTGCCTTTTCTGAGTTCTATGAGTAAGAGGGGTGGGGGTTTAAATTTTTTTTAAGATCTAATAATGTGTAGTGTAATCTAATAGTTGCATTACTAAAGCTACAAATTATCTTGTTAATTATCTGTGGGTTATTGCTGTGGTTAGAAAGACTTACCATAATCCTTACCTGAAAAAAAATTAACTGAAATAGTAATGAGCACACCATACATATTTTCAACTATAAATCAATGCACAACACTGGACAACAAAACAAGTCAATATACATAACTTAATCCTGAGACTTGTAAAATGAAGTCAAATAAAATGAAATGAAATAATAGTGGTAATGCATATCCTGGCACTTTCATGAACAGCCTGCAGCCTGTTTTGGTTTCGTGTATTCTGCTTCTCTTCTACTCTTGTGAAGTTACAATATCATTTTCCATTAACAGTACTATTGTATTGATTGATACATATTTTGAAACATTATTTAAGCGAAAATAGCACACCAAAAGGAGTTCAACAGATTACCAAATTTCAGTTATTAGTTATTGTATATAATAGTAGTGGACACTGTCATAAAAAAACCCAACTCTTACTCAATTCAAATTACCTCCATAGAAGGATACGTGGCATACCATCTTCTATGTTGCCATACTGTAACTTTTTATATGTACTAAAATAATCACATAATCCAAACTTCAGAGGGTTACAGTAATTGGATAAATTTCAATGGCTCAAAATATGTGCTCTGTAATACAACATTATCTTTTCTGCTATATTTCTCCATGTATATGGAACTCGTAAACATCAATTGAAAATTGATCATCAATTAGAAATCCTTACCGACAAGCAAAAGAGAGCTCATATTATCCCGATACTTCTCCGACTGCCATACCAAAGATTCTAAGAATTCCCTAGAGGGCTCTGCAATCAAAATACTATGAAGAACATAAAAAAAGACTTGCGGGTATGAAGCTTAGCAGCATTATCTGTTGAATTTTGATTTATATAAAACTATCTTCTGATAGATAAAAAGATCCATTTTGTCTTTAAATTTTCAGTTCATTCTTTATTCACTTGTTCATTAAAATTTTTTTCCTATCCATACAGAGGACAACAGGAAAGAGTGAGAAGAGGAGCCAGCAAGGCTGGATCACGAAGTAAAACAGCACTGAATGAGAATTCTGTCTGGACTGTGGTTCCCGCCCCAAAGGGATATTGAAATTCCTCCTGCATATGTTAGAAAGATATCAAGGCAAAAAATGTTTGTCTCAAATAAATTGAGAAGGAAAAGGTGAAGCCATTTTAATCCTATCTTGGCATGAAAAGGCCTGAAATCTATTGTTGGAGGATATCACCAAAACAGACAATACTTTCTTATTATATCTCTTCTGGACATTTTGCAGGTGATCCTTGTGCAATATATGTATGCTTGCCATAGGTATAAATATGCACATATGCCCATACATATACTTGCTAAATACTTTAAGTATTTACTGTTGCCTACTGCAAAAAGGAGATTGGATTTTCAGGGTATTAAATCCCCTCAGAGAAAGAGGTCTACAGAAGCAACTTCCTTTCCTTTTTCAGGCTCCCCTGGAAAACCACAGATATGGACCGTACATTCTGTCACTCTTTCACACAAAACACGATATATATATGCAGCTCAAAGAATATAAGTATCAATTCATAAATACACTAACGTTATTTTTTCAGTAGTTTCGAGGATTTAGGATTTAGAGGATTCATGACAGAATTTGTCACTACCAAGGTTTCATTACCTGTTACTAGACAGAGAAACAGGTTCTTCTTGAAGTCCTCTGCACAGAAAATTAACCCATGATCTTTGTTGTCTGCATGGAGGAGTTAAAGGTACTTCCATTTCATCTTTCAAACATGGAATATATTCAGCTGGAAATTGCATAAAACCCCAGCCAAAACAAAAATAAAAAAATCAAAATCACAAAGCTATTTGTGAATGAAATACACATGCTTATAAATTTTACACTAGTGAAGTTCTGGATTAAAATATAAAATATTTTCATAAGACAGTTAACCCCAAATACTTCACATCTAATTTCCAGACAGTTTGGGGATAACAATGTGTAGATCACATTCCTTTAATGTAGTCCTGGGTACATATGCTT
The DNA here is from genome assembly GCA_013397115.1 of Edolisoma coerulescens. Classification (NCBI taxonomy): domain Eukaryota; kingdom Metazoa; phylum Chordata; class Aves; order Passeriformes; family Campephagidae; genus Edolisoma; species Edolisoma coerulescens. The sequence continues at coordinate 1,201,956 of VWZW01002521.1, read as the reverse complement.
CACATATAAGATTATTTTTATAATTAAATCATCAGGTACCATGGCTGAGGTTTTGATATTCATGCCTGTTGGCCTTCTTAGACAGTTCCTTCACAAATGAAGTTAATTAGGTGGGAGAGAGACTACAGACAATATTGTGGTGGCTGTAAGATTCTGTAAGAATGGCTGTAAGAACAGCCTCAGGAACCTCAGAAACAGCCAGGATTTTAAAGAAAAAATTACTCTTTCAAGCAGAATTAGTACCCATTGAAATTTCTAGGGGTGATCACCAAAATTAATTACAACACCAGTTTGTTTTTTTATTTTTTTAAAGCAGTATACAAACAAATCTGGCATGTTAAAAGTCCTCTGCAAGTCACTTAAAAAATTCTTTTCTTTTTTTTTTTGCCAATCATATTAAATGTAGACATATTAATGATTACTGGATTTTATTCAAGTCTTATTAGGAATTTGCAGCTTCAATGATTTTGGTGGTTTATATGATTGCCCTGGAATTCTTCTCTCTGGAATTCTACTAACCAGAAAGTAGAAATCACAAAAAACACAGTTATTCCACATTCTGTGAAAATTAAGGCAGAAAAATGGTGAATAAATCAGTGCCTCCACAAGGAAAAACACTTGTAATGAATTCCCTATTCATTCCACCAGGCAGTAAGTAGATGCAATCATCATACCCACATTGTTTGGCCAATTGGCACAAAGCAGGCTATGGATCAGTCACCTGTCCAACTGCTCACAGCTTCTCCTTGAAGGACCTAACAAGCTGATTGTTAAGCAGGAAGGGTAAGGGACAGTATTAGAAAGCCAGAGGACACAAACATATCGGCAAAGCAGAAAAAAAAGGTAAGAAATAAAAGTGGATACAAAAGAAAGCAACATACTTCCAATCAGCATAACTTCTTTCCCACTTACTTAGAACAAAAAAAAAAGCTCAGCGAACATATGCTGTGAACTTCAGCTCACAAACTGGTTTTTGTGAGGAGCAGCAATTTTAGGACTTTACTTTGAACAGGACAGGAGCTGATCTCAGGAGAGCAAAAATACCTGCCATATCTAAAAAGAACTAGTCTTTCTCTTCGAGCAACATTACTCATATTTGTTCTTGTCTAGTTTTTTTTGCCTTTGGGACTGAATTTTTTTATCAGCTACATTAGTTAAACTCTGCCTACACTCAGAGTAACATTTCCCTTCTCAGAACATTGCTGACTCTGAGAACTATCTCGTCTCTTGATGCCTTTTTTAAACAAACCCAATGACTAGAGAAAGACTGCTTAGTCTTATGACTGCTTTTTCTCTGAGTTCAAGCAAACATATTTCACTTCTTGTAACTCATAAAGAGCAATATTAATTAGAAGGAGAAGACAATTACGTCTTGACACCCAATACAGAAACTTCTGCTATCAAATTCTGCCTTAGCAGTGCTTGCACTGGTTTGTACGTCTCTATCCTACAGATCTCAGTCTATCAAAAAAAAAGACAGAGAGAGATGGAAGCTGATTGTGCCCCAATAATTCTGCCCGATTCAACAGCAGAGCTAAAGGCAGCAAATGGTAATAAAGATAAATGCAGCCACTTTCTTTAAAAGACAATTCAAGATAGCTTGACTACTCATCTACTGCAGAAGAATGGACAATATCCTAGAGAAGATCTCAGTCAATTTATTATTACGATATACAGGAGAAGAGTCTGAGTCAAATTGCTCAGATCTACTGCACTTAAGCCCCTCCTGCTTGTAAGACTTAGAAGTAAAGAGCAGAGAGCTGACAAGACACAGATTACAGTTTCTTATGCTAGACAATTCTCCAGATGTAAAGTGAGCATAACTTTATCTTGGTGGAACTTGGTAGGTTTGAATTGAGCTTTTACAGCAGACACTTTGAATGGATATGATTGTTCCAACCAAAATTCCACTACAATATAGTATCTGAAGCATACCATATCTATCAGCCTCCAAGGGACAACTATCAGTTCAGTTTAAAACTTGTTGAAATACGACAGTAAGAAGGGTCTTGGTCTGGAGCAAACTCAACATTTCTTGAGTATTTTAGTAACTTCTGGATGGAAAACTATCAAGTGAACAAGCACTGATGGATAATACTGCTACTGTCCAATGCAATAATGGATAGACCTTTTCACAGATTGTATATACATTAAGATGAGAGGTACATGTATAATCATGTATTGACACTCTGCTCAGATCACATTCATTTGTAAATATCATTCTTTGTGCAGGCCCTTCTGCATTAAATGAAAGGTGAAAAATGTCACCAGCACAGCCATTTTTCTGCCTCTCTTAGCCAGTCAGAATTTAGCTGTGAATACAGTTGGGCTGGCGAAGACCATACATTATTTTGAAAGATTACACCTAGAACCCAAAAAAACCCTTAACTAAGGTTGGATGACTAGGTTGAGCAGTCAGACACCAAAGCTGCTCAGCACTGGTAGACGGTGTAAACACCATGACTTGGGTTTCCGAGCTATTAAAGGTGGATACACACAAAGGATTTCCTGATCCCAGTGTAGGAGAAGCAAGGATTCAATGCACGTTAGCAACTATTCAATACTTTGAGTTTATTTCTGTAGAGAACAGCTCTGGCAACTACTTGACTTAACTTCTCAATCCCATGTAATTACTGAACCATTTGCAAAACAGAATGTCTGCACAGGAGTTTTGGATCTCTAGAAGTCACAAACAGAGCACTTCTACCCAAATTGTTCTCCTCCACCCTCTTTTGAAAGCATTTATACAATACTTTAACAAACTTTAAACTGTGCTCTTTGACTCCACAATTTTAATCAATCTGCCTTAACTTCCATCTGCCCTCTCTCAGAAGATGAGTTGCTATATAAAAAAGATCTAGAAATCTAATCAAGGGCAAAAGTTATAGACAAGGAGCCAAAAGCAACATGAAGGAATTGTAAAGTTGCTTGTGCTTAGTCTATAAAGTTCTAGAAAGGAGTATAGCACTTCTACCTCCTTATGGTGTGGGTACAAAATAGTAGATTACATGAAGCAAATCTTCTTATTTATGTGGTACATGTTGTCCCACGAACAGAATATTGGAAAAACCGCTTGAAGAATTTATTTGAAATATCACCTCTTGATTTATACAGATCCTCCTACCTGACTCACAGAATTCCAACATACTTGTGCTAATACTGGAACAAACCTCTTGTGGAATGGCACAGTACTTGGAAATTTCTATTTTGTATGTAATTTCTGCTTTGAGATCTGAAAACAGATTTTAAAAGGTGCCATAAATGAACTATTTATTAATTTTTCCTGTCATGGTCATAACAATGATATATCATGCCATGATATATTGTTATGAAAAATTAGTCATGCTTAGTAACCCCAAATGCTTTAATTGATTAGAGCAGTGCTCAGTCTTGTCCCTTAAGTGAGAGAAAAAAATCCCCCACAATATTGTATAGTCACTACATGAATTATTCCAAGCTCTTATGATGACAGCGATTTCCAGAACCATTAAGTAGCCTAAATATAGTTTACTAGGAGTATGTGTATGTAGATTCTCTTGCTACTAAAAAAGGACTAAAACAGAACAAAAAAAACCCCAACAGGTTGACATTTACATACAGAATCTTCAAATCTCTGCAATCTCAGCTTGAATCATGGCACATACTAAATATATCAGAGGAATGCACATGAAATTCTCTCAGTCAAATATCCACTTTAAAAAGTTTTGTTTCTATATTCAGTAAGAGACTGGATTAGTTCAAACTGCTGCCCTATCAGACACAGAATTCAGTACACATACTCCAATTTCAGAAGCATTAATCTTCCTTCTTTGAGCTGCTTCCTGTCCACCAAAAAAGTGGAAAATTATTTATTTTGACTTAAAAAACCCCAACACTCAGGCAATGCCTTTTCTTTTAATTAAACAAAATACTGTCATACAAATCAATCCATTAGCCAATAACTATCATTAAAGTTATATTTATCAGTAGTATAAGAGCACTTAGTAATTTTTCTGAAACTCCTTTAAAGAAACTACTAGCATCACTGAGAATAATCCTGTTATCTATGGAAATATTTAACCATTTTTTCCCCAGAAATCTGCTTTTGTGTTTGCAATTACAATGCAACAAAAGCATTTTTTATGGTATGACTGTTCTGTATATAATCCTTTTAGGAATGCCTCTGAAAGTAAACTTAAAAGCAGATTAGAGAACACAAGACCAAATGATTACAGTTATGGCTGATTATGTATCACAAATCATGGCTTATATTATATTTGTGTTTAAGATCACTACACAACCCTGGACTAAATCAAATGGCAGGTAGTTTTTCCTTAAGGAGACATTTCTAATACCAGAAATTTGGGTATAGCACAGTTCCTAGTTCCTCCACAGAAATTCTCATCTGATAAGCTGTGATGTAATTTGTAGGTAAACTCAATACAAAAGAGCTTGATTATGTTAAATGTGTTCAAATGAAAGGAAAATCAGATCAAGTACTTAAGAAAACCAACCCTCACCTTCTCTGATCACTTGTTTGCAAAGGTCTTCATCTTCTACAATGACTGGAGCTAAATTTAACACCTCCTTTAGTTCCAAGTATGATGGAATCTTAACACAATCAGGTCTGCTATTGTTGGATTTGCTGAATTCTAACTCAACAGGCAACAGGAAATACTGAAAAAATATTAATCACAACAGAATGGCCAGTAAATTTCCTTCGATATTACTGTACAGTCAAAGCTTCTTCAAAATCTTGAAATAAATTAATTCTAAACCAATTTAAGCACTCTTAGAAATCACTTGACAATTATACAGCACAAACAAAGCTTTGCTCAATACAAGGTAAAATACAGTGTTCCAGAATTTCAGATTGAGTCGGGGGAGTGTAAAAAGGGGTATCTTAACTTACAGTTCCCAATCAAGTAAAATACTCATTTATTTTACTGAAAGTTTGTTTTTCAGAATTTTGAAAAATGGAGCAAAAAGTAGATATGACTTCTTCAAAAAAAAGCTAAGCTGGCCCCCAGATCCCAGAACATGTCTTGGAGCTTTCCCTTTCCCATGCTCATATCATGGCTTCCTGTTCTGATTAATTTTTATTCTTAGTGTAATAAGTATCGACATAAAACTGCAAACACATCAGGCACCAGGAGAAACAGTTAGTCAGAGTGGAGATTCCTAAACACAGCATCCAAGAATTAAAAAACCACAAATAATACCAGTGTTTTCTAATCTTGGAAACATGAAAGCTCAAAATATTTGGCAAATATGAAAAGAATTCAGTAAGATGACTTGCAGGTGAACAAACACATATGCACAACATAGAACAACCACTAATATATAGTATGACACAACAGGATGATACCTCTTCATCTCTTATAGATATAGTACAGAAATTCTCTTTAATCCCCTGCAATTCACTTTGACTCTCTTCCATCTTCACTTCATTTTGGAAAGTCAAACATTCTCTTTAAAAGATCATAAAAGAAAGTGACTTTTTTGTATTACTTAATGTCTAAGACTGAAACTCTTAGCAATAGTTCTCATAGCCATATACATGGCAAAAGTTTTTCTAAATCCATGCCTTTTCTAAGAAGGCAATTCCAAGTGATGCTGTACTGTTCTGTTTAATTAACCAAAAACATTTTTCAAGAAATAATACATTATATGCAGAGTAGAACTGCCTAATATTGGGGCCTGCCTTAAACAGTTACAGAAAAAAAACCCTCATCATATTATAATTCTTCAAGTTCCCAACACATAAGTCCCCTCATGTAAAAGTGCTTTCTGCAAAAGCTGCAGATCTAATTTCTTCCAATGTCAGTTTTTTTACTACACATAAAATCTCTGGAATCGATTCGCCTTGCTTCTCTTTTGTCACCTTTAGTTTCTATCTCCAGGCAAGATTCAGCATGAAAGAAGGCAGAGTGTGCTTATCATTAGTTAAAGTGAAAACTAAAAGTATGTTCCCCGGTTTAACTGAAAAGCTTTAAAACACTTGGAAGTAAAACTCACAAATGAGGCTACTACTTGCATGATAAAGCAAGGACACAAAGAGCACAGGGATGAAGACTTGTCAGGTAGAAAGAAAACTCTTCATCAGGCTTGCCCTTTGTGCCAATTACAGACACTAAATCTATAGTGACTTTTGAGGGGAGTAATCAGTCTCCTCATCAGTCCCTGACACCACTATTTTCCTGGGGGAATATTTCAGACTGAAGAGTACAAACTGTTCTGTGTCCAGCCTTGGAATGCTCATGAATTTTAACTGAAACAGAAGTCTGCCTAACTGAGTCCCTTTCTCTAAACGCATCCCCTTGTGTGCTGCACTAGGAGATCTGGACTCCCACCTTGGACAGGTCCATGGTTTTGCTAGTCAACCACAGATCAGGAGGTCAGAGCTACTTCTGCAAAGCTTCACACTTGCATTTTTTTCTCCCATTACTGGCATTTCTGAAAGTCATTGTAGAATTTGGATCATGTTACCTTCACTGGATATTTAGAGTACTGAGGCACTCTTATGTCCAAGAGTCACTGCAAGACTGGGGCTCATGTTTGAAAAAACAGGCAAACAACCCCATTCCTCTCTGTTCTTCTACTATATGGGTACAGCTGGTTCAGTTAAAATCTGCTTTACTTTGCCCGTGAATCATGCAACCCTTTCAAGTGCAAAGGAAGCAAGTAGTCCAGACATGAAGTAAACCAACACAGGATTTACTAAACCAACAGCCAGATTTTACACAATGAGTATGTTAACAAAATACTGGCCCATTTTTGATACAACTTATACCTGTTTTAATGTACTGGTTTGTTCAAATTCATGACATAGATATAATTCAATTAAATTCAATCAAACTAGCAATACAAAACAGTAAGAATAATTAATATTTAAACTCGGAGAAACGCAATTCAACAGGGTAAGAGCATGGATTTACTGGCAGCACCTCTGACAGGAGAGAAAAAAGGAACATGGAAGCATGTGTAAAATCCTAGCCCTATTAAATTTAGCGATATTTTCATGATAGGGAATCAGTAAGCTTGAGGGAGGACAAGGTCCCTTAAAGATCTACCTTTTTTCAGTATTCCAAAACTAATATCCTGACTACATTTCAGACTTACAGTATGTAAAAATGACAATTTCATTAATACAGTTTTCTTAATGCATATAAATTTCACCCTCCTCATTTTTTCCTAAGAAGAAAAGTTTAAGTCTTTACCTGTTGCAAATATAAACTAGTAACAAAGGTAAAATACAACAAATGTTAAAATGTTAATGGCATTATACACAGATTATTTTTTATGTTTGATATTATACAGCAAATTGTAGATACCTGAAAAGCTTCTCTGCTGTTAAAATCTGTCCTTCAGAATCTAAAAGCGGATCTTTCACTAAAAAAAACTGTAGTCTGCTCAGAAGTATAGATAAAGTTGGCAGTTTTTTACGAAAATTTTCAAGATTATCAACAAAAACAAATTCTTCTTCCAAACACAAATCTGACAAATTATAAGAAAAAAACATATTATAAAACAAGATAAAAATACTAAGAATTATCAGAATAAAGAGAATTGTTGAGCAACTGTTGGAATACTATAAATGTCAGCAAAACAATAACTGCTTTTTTACTTAAAGCTTAAAAAACCTAAAATACTTAAAGTACAATGAAGTCTAGACTTCCATGGTTCAAATGATCAGCTCTAGTTTTCTTTTGCTTTTTCTTTTGTCTTACATAATGCCTGTTAAAATACAAAAAGTATTTTCTTTTCATTTCCTAGTTTGTACTTTCAAGCATGATAAAGGAACTTAGCTCAGCGCAATTTTAAATGTAGAAATGAGGCAGTCTCTCCATACATGACTGAACCTAAATGCAGATTCCTTAGTTCTGAAGAAAAAAAAATTCACAAAAAAGGTTGCAAATTATTGTGACTTCAAGAAAGATGACATTATTTTATCAACACAGGCTGGGGAACGAACAGATCAAGAGCAGCCCTGTGAGAAGGCCTTGGGGTGCTGGTGGGTGAGAGGCTGGACATGACCCAGCCATGGGCACTCCCAGCCCAGAAAGCCAAACGTGTCCTGGGCTGCATCCAGAGCAGCGTGGGCAGCAGGGGAGAGAGGGGATTCTGCCCCTCTGCTCTGGTGAGACCCCACCAGGAGCACTGCATCCAGCTCTGGGGTCATCAGTAGAAAAAAGACATGGACCTCTTGGAGCAGGTCGAGAGGAGGGATCACAACAACAATCAGAGGAAAGGAACAGCTCTCCTATGAGAAAAGGCTGAGAGAATTGGCATATGTTCAGCCTGGAGAAGAGATGGCTCCGTGGAAACTTTAATGTGGCTTCTCAGTACTTAAAGGAGGCCTCTAAGAAAGGTAAGGATATACATTTTAGGGTAATGGTTTTAAACATGAAGAGGGATGATTTAAATTAGATATAAGGAAGCAGTTTCTTACAATAAGGGAGGTGGTTGATGCCCCATCCCTGGAGGCGATCAGCATGAGGTTGGATGCAGATCTTACCAACCTGAGCTGATTACAGGGGAGTTAGACTCCCTTTAAAGGTCCTTTCCAACCTAAGCCATCACATGATTCTATTTCTTTTGAGTTTAAACTACTGCTCTCCTGAGACAGAAGTGATGAAGTAACCACTTTTGATACATTCCCTTACACCTGCAGTATGAAATACATACACCCACACACATATTTTACACATATATAATACATACAGAAGGGCAAAGGGAGTTTTTTGTTCTTCTTCCTCATTTTTTACCAATACAGAAGTAATACGATTTCATCAATGTCTCTGAAGCATGCACAAAAAATTATGGAAATGAACAAGATTACTCTACCAAAAGTTAGAAAACAGTGAATTGAACATTTTACCTTGCTGTGGTTCTTTAAATTGAGTGGCATAGTAAATCTTCAAATATTTGTCTTGGGAGGAGCCTTCCTTATAAACATTCTTCATAAGTAAAAAAAGTTCTTCTGTGTCAGTCTCAGAACAAGGATTTGAACTTGGAATTACTTCTATTAAATCATTACTAGTCTGAAACTCTATAGTGGAGATAGGTTTCCTAAAAAACAGAAAAAAATATTTGACACTTAAGCTGTAGCAAAATCAATGTTGTAACTTCCCTGACTCCACAGTGAATCTGCAGCTCTCATCAAGGTGCTCTAAGAACTTTGATAATCACTGTATTCACTGAAGAAGACTGGAAATTAGAAAGTTCTCTCTGTTCACTGGGTCCATAGTCAAATTACATGCTCAATTCTTCTCTGAGAAAAAGCCCTTTAAGTTTACACCCAGCATCAAATTGAACAAAAGGAAAAAAACATCAAACCTATTGATGTCATAACATTTGAGACAAAAATTTGCTGCTGAGTTAAATGTACACTTCTCTTTCAAAAACCACAGAGAAATTGCAAGTAATAGCAATAGGAAAAAGACAGGGTAAGTAAAGAAACAAAACTACATCAATTTCCTGTCACTTTTCATACTAACCTCAGTACTACCAGTATTCATTAAGAAAACCTCCCTACTATTTGCCAAATAAGTAGCAAAATCATTTCACTACAGAAAGGAAAAATAAGAGACCATCATATTCCTGAGCTAAGTATGCATCTGGACAAAACAGTTACAATTGTTGATTAAAATATATGTTAATGCTGTGCCACCCATATAAATTGACTGCAACAATACAGTGACTCTGACTGATGAGTGCTGACATTTCTGAAGAACCCAGATTGTCTCATCTATAGTTATTGTACTTAATATTCTCATTTCAGACAACTAATTTCTCAATTGTGCATCCTATTGATTTATTAATATTTTTAATAATACTTTGCATTATACCATCTTGCTATTTGCTAGTCATCTGAAGGTAATTCTCATAAATGCAATCAGTGTATAAGCGCACCTCTGAAATTCAGTACAGGACTTCATCTGTAAAACAGCAATAGAGGGGAATCTCTGCTACACAACTTTAAAAAATCAACTATTCTACAACATTTCGATTAAAGTATAGAAGTTAATTTTGAAGCTACAAGTAGTATAGTTCACAAGTAATAACCATGTGGTACTGATAATAACTAATATCCAAAGTTTCACATCGCATAAGCCTTTGAAAATCCATGAACCTTAAAACATTGCCCAGTTACACACAGGCCAACTTCACTGAAATCACTGGGTTTCACTATAGTTTTAGAGATAGAAAAAACCTAACTGAGTTGCCTATTTTGAGACTACAGAGGCCACCTCTTCCAAAGTCAAAGCCCTAGCAGAGCTGTTCTAGGAACTGGCAAATATTTTAATGCAGACTATTCTAACTATGGAAAAACATATTCAAGTCATATAGCTATGCTTGTACAGTTACATGAGATAATTGTCTTAGAGAGGAGGGGGGAAAATGCTAATTTTCATGTTCATGCAGTTTTCAGAGACTTTCTCCAATGTCATCAATAGATTACAACCATAAAATACACAATCATTTAAAAATTACATTAAGAAGCAGTGAACTCCATAAAAACACAATTCTACTTTTAGTGAAAAAAACACCTTTAAGCTATCTGACAGAGTGTAGAGCTCCAGCACACTTCCTACTGTCAGGAAACATCTTCATATTCTGTTTTCATCATTAGCTTTCACAAAGTATCTGAATGATATCAAAGAAATCATAAATGTTTTTAACTTAAAGTTACTAACTTTTCCAGGAAATCCTCCACAGGTAAACTTTTCTTCCATTGATCCAATACTGAAATAGCAATCATGTTCTGTGTTGAACCAACTAAGACGAAAAGGAGAGAAATCACACAGAAAATATAAAAATGAATTTTTATATATTGATTAAATCATTGCAGAGGTTAACCAAGCTTTACACACAATGTATAGAAGAAACAACACCTTTAGTTTCCATTAGCAAAGGTAATGCACAAGATGTAAACACTTTTATACATATATTTGTCATTTGAAAACCTCATTTCTTCCCATATCTCATAACCTCAGCATCATCTTCCAAACCTCTCCCAACTAATCAGATTTAGTATTTGACTTATCTCTGATCATTGCTTTTCTTCCATAAACACTTCTCTGGAAAGAAATCTTTCCAGAGATCTCTACAAACTAATCAAATATCATCTCATTTATGGTGCCACACAAATAAATATCCATTCCCCATTTGTTTCTATTTGGGCAATAAAGATGTTCTACCTTCAAGAACTGTAAGAACTGACATAGTGCTATGTGAGACTTATCATATTATGGATAAACACAAGCTTTTCCTTTAATCTACAGTAAATCTAAACTAAACCTAATAACATACTTCTAGTCCATGGCTTCCTATACTTATCATCAGCAAAGAGTCCACTGAGATGATACTTTTCATCTTGATGTAAACAGGGAGGAAAGCAAAGTGACAGTTTCCAGATGGAAAACTTCTGCCTTGCCATGCTCTGAATAAAAAAAGGCATGTGATAAAATTATGAGAGAGACAGCTCCATTCTTTTGGTGCACTACCTCTTCAAACATTCCCACTGCTTTTGAGAGTATTCTACTAGAACATGATATTTTACATTTAAACCTTATTTTTGTAATGCTAACACAGTACAAATTAAGAGAAGATACTAACATTTACCTGATTTGCTACTTAACTTTTAATTACACCTCTGAGTACACAAAACCGCACATATGCTTAACTACACTTTAACTAAACTTTGAATGTGCAATTACAAGTGCTTACCTTAACACTTGGAATAGTCTCTTGAATGGACACATGGATAAGCTGACCAGAAACAATTTAGTATCATTCCTACCATTGCTGTTTCAAGTACTTTTAATATTTTAATATTCTAAGGCTTCTTGTCTTTCATGTGCCTTTATGAGCTAATGAAAACCCTTTCAAAGCCTTTCATTTTCACTAAAACCAGGGCTAGTAATAAATTGAGTTCTGAAATTAAATAGTCTATGTGGCAAGTTTAGTGACATTTCACTGAATACCAAGTTCAATAAACTGTTGGAATTACAATAGAAAAAGAAGTTCTGTTTGCTACAATCTAAGAAAACAGTAGGTACATACACCGGCACTACACGCATCAGTTGCTGTACTCTAAGGAAACGGATGTGGGCAATGTTTCCTAACACGGATCCCAGTTTAACTGCAAGTACTATTGCTGGACCACTTCCTAGACTGCAATTCTCCAGCTATGTGCCAGGAGCACTTCTGTGTGTCCTTATACTCTCCCCAAACTCCTGAAGGCATCATGTCTTGTTCCATTATTCTGCTCACACACACGAAATGCCCCCTTCTGGCAAAGCACCACTCTACTTCTCTACAAAAGAAGTTTTGTATTTGGTCTGTGGCTTTTCTTAGAAAATATAAGTAAGTAAAAACCCAATTATGACAGGGTGTTTCGGGGATAAGAGGTTGGCAACATCACAGAAGGAGACAGGAAGGAAAACAAGACTTCACAAGGCTTCTAGATCTTACCTGATCAAAATCTGTAAAGCCAAAAAATTCGTTGTTGGTGTGGAAAAAAATCTCCTTTCCATGAATTTAATTTAAGACATTGCAAAAACCCTTCTCTACAATCATTAAGGAATACAGCATTGTGTATCACTATTCTAATACCCACCAAAGTAGCTAGAAAATTGGATTAGTTCTCCAGAAACGAATTAATTTAATTTAATGCATTAGAAGGCACAGTGTATTTGCCAAAGGAAGCTCTAAGCAGGAAACTTATATGTGCATGATAATTAAATAATAACTGCAACAGTCATTAAAAATAACTGATGCTTTTCAGTTTGGGCAAAATTGTACTTAAATTTTTTATTAAAAAAAACTGTAATCACTTCACTATGTTATCCCGTGAAGTACAGCCCAACAACCTCTCTCAAAGAGAATTCTAAAGAAAGTAGTTGTTATCTTTTTAAATTTGTACTCAATCTTTTCTTCAGTAACTGTTATATTTTGTTCAGACTATTAAGGGAAATAATAAAACTATACCTCATATAAATAGTCTGTTGAGTGATACTTCAAAGCTGCAAACATCTTGTTTTGTGATGTTTTTAACATTTCAGTTGTCTGGAAGATATACAGAACATGGATCAGTTAAAAGCTTTTTATATCACCTCAAAATATTGAAAGAGAAGTTTGAAATTCAAGTTCAACATGAATAGCTTCATAATTTCTAGCACATGCACCTTGGGCTGAATTTCTTTGCAGAAGAAGGCTACCCAAAGCATTCAGCGTTCTTCCTTTGGAAGGATGTAACAGACCAACTACAGACCATGAACATTTCATTTTGATCTGAAAGAACTGGGCTTTTGGGTTGTTTTTTTAGCTATGCCTCTTGGTGTTTATTTCACAGAAAACCTTTAGAACCATTAAGTGAACGTAGGCAATACAAATTACCTCCCTTAAGCAGTAACTCTTAAATTAACTGATTCAATGAATTTTTATGGATTATAAATTAGTTTTTAAAGGCACTAATTCAACTGTCTAGACTATTAACTTTTCATTGCCTCATGTATTTGTCAGGGGACTTTCTCCCCGCTCTCAGTTTTACAAGAGAAAAGGAGATCGTATAGGCTAACTGGGAGCAAGAGGCCCTGATGGAACACCAGGTCTCTAAGTCCATCAATGCTTCCGAGGGGAACCAGAAGACAGGCAAAAACCGCACACGGCCAGAGATACAGTGTGAATGCAAAATAGGATATATTGTAGCTGGGATCTGCAGAAGGTAAGACAGTACTTTTTCTTAATTAAAAATAGGTTAAAGAGTCAAAGACAAATGAAGAGAATTCTATCAAAAAGTGTATGATGTAATTGAAATGCAACCAAAATTAATTGTAGGCCCAGAAGGGAAACTTGTGACAGAAGGCAATCTTCATGAATGTACCAGTAAGTATCATGACATGAGGCTAAAATTGCCTACCTAACAAATTTGGAAATACCAAATTCAGGTATGGATCTAACAGAATTGGAACCAGTGGAGGAAAAAGCAACTAGGATGCAGTTGCTTACTTGAAAGGAGTCTGGGCAGAGAAAAGAAGTGCAGGAGAGGTAAAAAGGTAGGTTCAGGCAAATAAACAAAACAGGAAATAAGGTATACAAAATCACATAGAGAACAAAGTAGAGGAGAACCTTCTTAGGGAAGGAGTGTGGACAGTATGAAACAGTGGACCAAAATCACAAGATGCTAAAGAAAACCCTTTGGACAGCCTGCTGGGCCCTCCTTTAGATCTACAGCCAACAGATTTGGTGCAGGAGAGTGGAGCAAGCCGGGATGGGTTTGTAAGGAGGGATGGATCTGCACCTTAAGTGCTGGAGAGCAGCGGATAGAACTGCACCTTAGCAGAACTGATGTGTATCACTGACTAAAATTTCTTTATAGCAACATAACCATGTGTTAATTCAAACATTAACTATAGAATTGCAACTACTTCTCCCAGTGACAAAATTTGAATTAACACAGCTAGAGGTAGTGAACTGCTCAGTAGTCACTTCAGGTACCACTAGTTTCTTAAGGGTGTGTCAATCAGTAAACACCAAAACCACCACATCCGGGTACGTTCCAACTTTCCAATCTAAAACTGAAAAGGTGG
>VWZW01002521.1:1140717-1187030 GCA_013397115.1 Edolisoma coerulescens | reverse complement strand
CTGTTCCGCGGAGCTCTCCCCTCTGAGTGGCTGCCGCTGCTCCCGCCTCCCGCCCTTCCCTCGGGAGTAGAGCGTCCCTAATAGCTGCGTGAAGAGGCGGGAAATGTTCAGGAGTTAGCCGGTAGGGAAGCTTACATGATTTTCAAAGCTGAAAATACTTTTAAAGCAGTAAATGCATGAATAAAAGCAGTTAAGTAACTTCTTCTGTTCCCCTGGTAGCAGCTTGCATGGGAGAAGAAGTTAAAAGAACAGGACCGGGTTAGTTTTTAAAGGGATCGTATCTGAAACGGCTGACCTGCTGCCTGTTACCTGGGGAACAGAAATAGAACGAGAATTAAAAACAGCTTACTACCCAGAAATGCTTACTCTTCTGTGTTCAGAAAACCTGTGAAATTTCAGTGTCTACAAGAAGCTGTCAGCTTAGGGAAAAAAAGGCCTATTTTTTTTTCTTTAATTTTGCTATTAATGGCTGCTTAAATTGCTCTCACAACCCTCAAGCTGCTGTCTGTTGAAAAAATTGCTGTGTTTCTCAGAAGGCAGTTTAGTGTCAGATTTCTGCAGTGCCCAGACTGACTAATCCGTGGAATGACAAAAATTTCAGGAGTACGTGTGCGAAGGCCCCATCTCCTCTCCCCTACCTCACACCACCCAGCTCTACACGCGTCCTAGCCCATAACTAGGCCAGACAGTTTTGCTTGCTGAAATGACACCTTACTGTTGTTGGCACCACAAAGCCATTTTATTGTCTGTCCATGCCTTTTCCTCCTTTTACTGTAGATGTAGATACCCACAGAGAACACATCAGAAGTGCGAAAACCCTTGGCAATGCTGCAGCAGGTGCATTCAGCCAGTTGCTATAATAGCTTGGGGAGTCTGGAAAAATGCATCTCCTCTGAGAACTCATTGCATGTTGACTTCCAGATGAGGGTAGGTTTTCTCAGTGGAAAACAAAATTTAAACTTTTCTCTCTGGTTCCAGGAATTCTATCAGTATTTGTACATTCCAGTGAGTGAAAAAGTTAAGTAAAAAACATATGACAGATGCTTTCTTTAGTGCTATTAAATTATTTTTAATTTTTTTAACTGTGAGGATAGGTTTAGCTCAGTCACAGGCACATGGCCAGTGTTTCCTAGACAGTTGTTCCTATGAAAATTGCAAAAGCTAGTAATTTATAGTTTTCTTGGTATTTATATATTTATAATACATTTCTATTCTGCTCTCTACAAATTAGGAGATGAATTGTTAGGCCAATTAGGCACAATACAAAACCCACAAACTTCCAATTAAAGTACTTCAGAAGTGATCCTCTCCAGTTGGAATATAGAGAAATGCATGTTTTACCTACGCTTAGACGATCCTACTCTCTCCCCAGGAGAAAGAGAAGCTGTTGGCAAAGGTTCAGGCCCCTGGCACAGAGGCTCCAGGCTTAAGAGGAAAGGTGAGGGTGTATTTGCCTGGTGCAGATGCTGTTTGTGCTGCCTCAGGTCCTAGAGTGCCACTGCATGGCCTGCAGCCTTCCTGGTGTTCAGACTCCATCCTGCATGCTTCCTGCAGGGCTCTCTCCCCTTCCTGGGATAAGCGCTGCAAGACAGAGTGGCTGGTGAGGCAGGGGACAGGGACTCTTGCTGCCCTGTGGCTGGGCACATTTCTGCATCCCCTTATTTCCCCTCAGGGTTAGGATTAGTATTCACAACTTCAGGAGGGGTGTGAAGTGCCAGCTATGCTCATGGCCTCTGTACAGGTGTGAATTGCAGAGCAGATGCTCTGCTTACCTCAGTCATGCTCTGAATGTCCTCCTCCCACTGCTGGATGCTTTGCCCTGTTCACCTTCTACTACTGCATCAGCTCATGCCAGGACTGATCCATCTGATCCCTGTCCATCTCCAGCTACTCCTCCTTGGCTCTCAGCTCACAGCCCCACAACTTCAGCCCTGCCTGCTCCTAGGATGGGCGTGGGGGAAACCAATGCATTACCTGCCCTGTCCTGGACACTGTCTCACTTATGTCTTCCCAAGTCATGAAGGAGATCTGCTCCTGCTGAACTTCTCACGTGGGCCAGTCTGGGGTGCAGAGAAACACCACCAGGTACTTGAGCAGTGCCCTCATCCATCCGCCCTTGGATGGAGGGCCAGGGCTGGCAGAGCTACAATTGTACAGACATACTCCTTCACAGAAAGGATGGAGCCTCTCACCGTGTTCCACACCCTAAAACAAGCTCAAGGCATGACAGTTTGTCAGCAGTGGAAAAACTCAGCCTGAATGGTTATTTTCCACCCTGGTAGCCCTTTAAAAGGCAGCTCTGCCGCAATGTCTGTGCCACACATCACCACTGGGCAGTCCCAGGCAGGAGAAGAACGGACTCTGGACACATTCCCAAGGCACAGGGAGGTTTTGCTTAGCCCACCTTGGGGATTTCTGCTCACTAGAGTTACAACAGAGGCATCTTTGCCTGCTCTGGCTGCCCAAATTCTTCACAGGCACAGGAGAGAGACAGGTGACATCTAAGACAGGCTGGTGGAGGCCATACCTGGAACACCCTGGTTCTCACCATCCTGAGTGATGGCTCTGTCTTAAATACCTGAAAGCAGTGCTGAATGTCTCTCCTGTGTGCAGGATCCATCCCTGAGCCTGCCAGGCTGCGCTGGAGGCCACAGGAAGGTGCACCACTGCAGTGGAATCTCATCATGATGGAGCCCATCTGCTGCAATTGTTCCATCTCATGCCACAGCCATTCCTTCAGCAGCCGCTCCTGGGTGTGAAATTCAGCCCATGTGGCCACCAGCTTCCCTCACTCCTCCGAGAACTTCTGCACCATCGACTTGTGCTCCTCCAGCAAAGCGCTCTGAAGAGTGTTGCAAGAGAAGCAAAGAGGATGCCTAAGTCCCATCTGCTGTGGGCTTTTTCTCCTTTCACCCATCACTGTCACTAAACCCCAAGCAACATCAAGAGGCTGGTTCCAGCCCGTGGCCCCTGACCAGCACCCCATGTGGAGAGCTCTGCTTCCTTGAGAACCAGGACACATATGCACGTACACAGCAGCCTTTGTCACTTGTGTGCCAGAGGGCCTGTTGGACTGCAATTCCCTGTGCAAAGGGGTGGGATGAAGGAGGCAGAGGGCAGATGAAGAAGTCTGCAGCCGAGCACTCAGCTCCCTCCTCCACCACACACCACTGCTCAGACTCACAGCACATACAAAAAACATGTCTGCCCCACCTCCCCTTTGCCCTCTCCAGCTCTTCTTACTTTCATGGAAAGCTGCTGCGTTGTGAATGGTCACTGCTCCTCCAATGAGTGCTGCTGCAATTCTGCTTTGACTTGCTCCACCATTGCCCTTCAGTGCTCCTGCAGTTGGACACAGAGGAGTGACAGATGCCATTCACAGGCTCAAGGCCAGGGACCTCCAGTGGGCAAGACACATGCCACATACCCACACAGGAGAGCTGACCCAGGCAGACAACATAGTATGGGCTCACCTGCTTCAGCAGCTGAATCTGCTTGCTCAGCCTCGGTTTTGCAATCACCTCCTGGAATCAGCTCCATTCCTCCTCCATGTCCCTCTGCTCTGGAAGAGGCAGTAGCAAGATGGTATTGGCATGAGGTAGGATAATGCCCTCTCTGTCCAAACGACATGCATGGAAAACTGCATGTGTTTGTGATCACCACCCTCTGCTCATTCCCAAGGCACTTACGTGAAGGGGAGACAACTTTGCCAGCCTCAGCTGGACTGACTTTTTCCAATGAACTCATTAGCAGAGCTGAGAGTCTACACTGTGATTGTACTTGTCTAATGTCCCAGAGGCAATACCTGTAGGTCCCATTGGAATGAATCCCACTTTGATGAAATGTACCTTTAAACAGCAAGGCATCCTGCTCCTGTGATGTGGCTGTGTTTTGTCCTGGCTCTGCAATAGAGGCTGAGCTGCCAGCTGCTTCTTCTCCCCACACAGCCCTACCTCCTGCTGCCCATCAGTGTCCTCCACCACCTTCATCTGGCTCCTACCCAAGAGGTCACAGGAGGAAAGAAGTGTTGCTTTCATGGCCATACCCAGCACTCCAGAGATGTTCTGGCAGTGGGACTGGCCCTTCCTCCTCCTCTACTGAGAGCTGGACCCTGGCTTACCTGTGGGGCTGTTCTCTGCCCCCATGAGGACAACACTGATGTGGCTTCTGTGCCTGCCTACCCCAAGGACAGACTGGGAAAGTGCCCCAGAACTCCCACCCCAGAGAAAACGAACAGAGGCGTAGGCAAGGACCTTACAGAGGAGAGCACAGGCCAAAGCATGCTACCTATAGGTGTGCATAAGGAGATCCAGGTCCTCCTGGTGTCACTGCTGGAGAAGCTCCAGAAACTGCCTTTGCTGTGTACACTCCAGCACCACAGTCTGGACCTGCCTAGCACCCAAAAGAAAGTCCTTGTGCTGCCCTGGGGTCAGAACTCCCACAGCAGCACCTACAGACCTCTTTGGACAGTGATATTTCTCCTCTCTGCCCTGTCACTCTGGTGCTATTTAAGGCAGACATGGGTCCTTCTCCTCCCCCTGGTTTACCTGTGATGCCCCACTCAGCAGGTGATGGGGCTCACCTGGCTCTCCAGCCCTGCTGCATGAGCCTGGATGTCGAGCAGCCCTGCCCAAAAGCCTGATACAGCCTGGAGATGTGTTCCACATGTGGTAGCCTGTAGGGACACAGGGATGCTCTCAGGGAGGTGAAGCACTGGAGAGACCATCTCCTCCTCACCCTGTATGAGCAATCCATCCACAGCCCCTCCTCCACCTGCCCAACTCTGACACTGACTTGGGTTCTTTTCCCCTGGAGCAAACCCTACTGTAGACACAAGCTTGCTGAGCTCTGTTCTTGGGGGACAGACTCAAGGAGAAGACCATGAGTCTCTGGGAGACAGTGTGTGTCCTACCACCAGAGCAGGGCAAGGAGTCTCAGCTGGATGAGAAATGGAGGCTTCCAAGACCAGGCTAAAGCTGCACCTGCTGTCAGAGGCTCTAATTCCCCTTCAGTTATCTAGAAACCATCTCAGAGCATCTGAGTAAGCATCTGCCAATAAGTAATGCCATGCCACTTTGAGTGAGAACAAAGAACAAATAGATTTTTTTTTTTACTTGTGAATTAGTGTAATGATAAAAGTAATAAAACCTTATACTGACTTTCATTTCAGAAAAAAAGTAACTGGAAAATATAATTGCTAAGTCTAGAAATGGTGACAGGAGAAAAATAAAAAACTTGATGGAACAGGGCACATAGCTAATTTCTAGCTAGAGTGCATGAAAAAATGAAGAAACGCGGCCATATTCATTCATCAACATTTGTAGAAAAATGCACATCCATGTACTGCAAATCCAGCAGTGGTTGTGGAAGAGGTTTTGTGAAAGGTTGCTGTGGACATAATTGAGCTCCACTAGGGGCTGTCATTGTCACACATCTAGATGAACAGCTTCCTCTTGCAAGAGCAAAGTGTAGGCAGAAAAATCCCACAGGGACTGAAAAAGAAGGGTATCTCCAGGCAAGGGATCTTTGTTTCAGCCCAAAGAAAAAGTGTGTTTGTCAGAATGGAAAAATCTCATACGGGGAATTGGCTTTAGTGATAGCCCCTGAAATGAAAGTGCAATGCTTTAATGGAATTTTGATGTATTTTCTTTGCTGTTTTATTTACTTGCTTTTAAGGGAAAATAAAAAAGCAGTTTGTGACGGCTAAATTATTATGCTGCCACAGAAATTTTGTGAACCAAAATGTTTTTGTTTAACAGTTCCCAAATACTGCAAATTATCTTGCCATCTTCCTAGAAAAACCATGTATGTATGGTATGCGGTTGTTGACATATAACACTAAAGATTTGTGCATTGTTTTTGCAAATCCTGTTTGTTGAGAAGGAAGTATCAGGTAATATTTTTACCTTTTTTTTTTTTTTGGTATGAAGAATACTTCTGTTACATGTACGTCAACTAAGCCTTGAAAGAAGTTCAAGTAAATGAGTAATACAAATGTAATATTAAGAATGCTTTTTGAAACACGTTTGTAAACCTTATGTTATACTAACCAGAGTAGGCATCAGAGTGAGTGACACTAGAAGGTGACTCCAGTCCTGGGCCATTTGTGTTGTGGAGGAAACCCATGTAAAAGTGAGCTTATGAAGATGTGCTAGCCACAGACAACCCTGGAGACACATAAAAACTTAAATAACATAAGCGAGATGTTTTTATTCTGTGATATCTTTGAGATTAGAGCTTTGTTACTGTTCATTTTATAAATTGGTCAAAGACATTCTGTGGTGGGATAATGTACTCTAATACTTTGCCACAGGTATGCTAGCTGTGGAAATTTGGTGAAAGCATAAAGCACTACCTTGGAGAATATCTACCTTTTGGCTAACTGAGACTTAGCTTTTGGCGTGGTTTCACTGAAAAGTACAAGGCAAAATAGCTATATTTGTTTCAGTGTTTCTCAGTGAAGCCAGAGCGGAGAGGCAGATTAAACTTTTAAAAATTGCAGATATGAGTGGCTATTGAGAAAATGTTTCAGTTTGTTGACTAGTCTAACTAATGAAACACTAAACAAGACATCATCAAGAGTATCAGTATTGCTTCTTCCAAGGTTCAATGATGAATTTATCATCATTGATAAAATGATAAGGGCATTCTCTCTCCTTGACGCTAATTTCTGTTTAATAGGCTTTTAATCTCTTGTCTTTTGAGGTGTCTTCACAGATCTTTTTTCCATCTAAGTTTAATTTAATTCTCCTGCCATACAGAGATAGTACTTACTGAGTGTATTATCAACTTAAATCTTAGAGCCGAAGGGCATATCTGAAGTATATATTGTTACCATATAGATATAAGTGTGAAAATTGTGATTGTTTTCCTCTTTCTTCATGGTGGTTCATGGGCCGCTGGTTTCATTTTAGAAACTGTATGGCAACAGCATGGCTACAGTTTTTATGTGACAGCTTGCAAAGATGCTTTAAACCTTAGAAAAGAAGGGCATTGAGTAGTGAGTAGTAACTTGTATATAGCCTTAGAAAGAGCTTAGCCGTAGTTTATGTGCTTGTTTTTTCTTGCAACTCCATAGGCATGCAAACCCCGAATTCCCATCCTGGAAATGCTGCAGAAACATCAGCATTTCAAGCAGGTTATATGGGCATTGCCAACCTTGTTGTCATAATTTTGTGAGGGCTCTTAATTTTCACGTTTGAGAGAGGATTTTCCCCACGGCACTCCTCATCTGACCATCCTGATCAAAATGATAGACAACAGTGGGAGAAGACATTCAAACCAGCAGTTTACAAGAACTTAGTACAATATCTTCTTTTAATTCCACAAATTAATTTTAAGATCTGACAGTATTGCAGTCATATCCAAGCCAAAATACCAGTTGCTATAAAAATTTCTTTAGAATTGCTCACTACTGTCCCAAACTGCTTGTGTGCTAGGATATGCTGTGACTAATACAACAGATCTTTCTGCTGGTCTTCCACTTCTGCCCAGTTTGGAGGTCAGACTTCAGTGACTTGAGTCTAAATCTGAACAGGAATAGCAAGTCCCTTCTGTTCTGCACAGGTAGGAAGCTCATAAAATTCTGGACCTTTCAATGGTCATGTGTGTTTTTAATCACCAGGGAGACGCATACATTGTTTAATTCAAGGTGTTTAGTGTCAGGCTCCCTGCAGTCAATACAGGTGCTCTATTTCAGTGCCTGGAGGCGTGCTCAGTGTATTTCATTGCTCAGACTGGGGAGGGGCATTACTCTTCCCTTAGCTATCAAGCCTGTCTCTGAACTCAGACATATGCAAAGTGTAAAGTTGGATGGATTACTCCCAGCAGTCCTGGGTTGCATTTCTGGCCTAGAAACACCATTCTGCAGTGAGCATCTGACATTAAAAAGAACTCAACGTCCATGTCTTCCTTACTGCATTGGGTTGCTGTTGTCTTGCTGCCATTCCTGTCTATGCTGTCTTCAAAGCAGCTTCTGAAACTTTTGCCAAGTTATGGCAAAATATATACTGCCTAATGGAAATATATAATGCAAATATATAATGCTTTAAAGGGCAACACCTCACATAGAGACACAAATCTGAAATACTGTCCTCCATTAAATGTTGCAGCTCTCAGTCCTGATCAGTCGACTACCTGTCCTCAATGCTTAATAACACAAGCCATCACTGCACCTGGATCATTGCTGGGAAACTCTATATGTTTAACATTTCCTCTGCAAGTTCAATAGAAGCTTGCTCCACTATGATGTGTGAGTGGAGAATTCATGTTGCAGGACTTCGTGATACCTGCACCATAGAGTCACAGAATGGTTTGTGACCTTAAAAGATCCTCTAGTCCGATCTCCCTGCCATGGGCATATCTGTAGACTAGGTTGCTCAAAGCCCCATCCAACCTGGCCTTGAACACTTCCAGGGATGGGACATCCACACCTTCTGAAAAACAGCTTGTCTTTCACCCAAGCTGCCAGTAGAGGAAAGGTGAAGGGTTGGAAAGAGAAAGGAGGCTACATGTTGGCAGCAGAGTGGCTGAAGAGGTAGAGGGGTCACTGTACTATGTGTATGTTAGTAAGGTCTCACTACAACATACAGCCAAGGCAACAGGAGGAAAGCAGGGACTGTATTTTGAGGTTTTATAAATTTTGTGAATTACAGTAAAATTACAATGCTGTGAAATACTGAGGTCCAAACTCAGGCAAGGCACATCTGCAGTGTCCTTAATGATATACCAAATCTAACAGGAATTGTCTGAAACTAGATATTGTGTATAGGTGGAGGAAACCAAAGAGAAAACTACAGAAGGAACAAAGAGGAACACAAAATCTGCATGTGTTACTGGGTGGTAGGTAGTACAATCTGCGTTCTCTTTACTGCAGACAATTTTCCAAGTCTTAGTGTGGTTATTACACCAACTAAGCCTCTCAGGCATTGTTTCATGCATATTTTCTGCACTTACAAAGTATTTGTAGTGGTTGTTATTTTCTGTGAGCTCATTTGATGATGGATCTGAGGCATTTCTATTTGTTTTTCTCCTGTGTATCCAGAACTGTAAAAATTTAGGTATTAATGGAATTCTTAATAAAAAAAGGCAACAGTCAGGCTATTCATAATACTGACATGAGGTTGCTTATAAGCTACAGTTTTTTATTCTCTTGACTTCAGTAAGTATTTATAAATAGCTTGAATAGTTCTCTTCAGGAGAGAACTATTCTGTGGCTGAATAAAACTGCTGTAACATCTTGGGCAGTCATCTTGAACAAAGTGTCTTGGGATTTGGGCATGGAGAAGCTAAGTGTTTCAGCACTGGTCACAGTATTAATTGCTGATGTGGCTGGGCTTTTTAATGAATAGCAAATGAACAAATTTTGAATAATACAGTTGAAATTACAATTTTTTAAGTCAAATAATTTGTGATGTATTTGTAGACTGAGGTAGCCAACAGAATGCTACGGCAAGTCTGTGAGGCTCAGATTATCAAGTGTTGCATTCTAATGTAAAAGATTAGTAAAAATTTATTTGCTTGAGTGACATATGATGCTTTTTTACTTGTGAGGCTTACATATGGGTTAAAATATGGAGATCTTTTCTACTGAACATTTTTGCACATAAAATGAAGAATAACTGTAGTAAATACACAGTAATATGATTTGTGTCTCCACATATCTGGACTTAGGCTGCTGTTTAGTAATATTTCACAATGGCACTTCAGTTATACCTGGCAGACTACGTTAATCAGGATGTAAAACTGTAACAGAAACAAGGAGATGCTGACAATGGTAGGAAGCATTGTACCCCACGCGGTGAAGTTTTCGTTTGTCTCCTGAACAGGGAGAATACATTGTTGTAGCCTGTTCTTAATGGCTTGAATGACATTGATAGGCACTAAGTCGTAGAGAAGAGAGAGTAATTTTTTCATGCAGGAACTACAGGAAGATATTTCTGGTGTTAGAGTGAAAAGAAGCACTGGTATACCTAGAAACTGTCTGAACTTTTTGGCTGTTGTAATTATGATGAAACAGTTTTCCTGGATAAATGAGGTTTTCAGAGATTTTTGACAGTTCCTCTGGATGCTTTCTTATCACAGTCTGACTCAACATCTTCTGGCCTGAGCTGAAATGAAGCTAAGTTGTTGACATTCTGCATGCTAGGTTTGACTGGTAATAGTATCTTCCAGCTCTGAAGGGCAGTTAACTACCGGCTTAATGACAGGGCTGTAGAGCAGATACCATCTTAGAAGTTTCTACTGTACTTACAAATGGAACTTACAAATGGGAGGGCAGGGGAACAAGTCTGAGCATTGGCTAATTCCATCTTTTCCGCTGGAAGAATAGCTTGCTCTTTCTATCAAGCACTTCAGACAATAATGAGAAAAAAGAACAAATTAAATTGGTCTTTCCCTTTGACAAAGGAATCAGCAACCCGCTGTGATTGTTAGAATGGAGGGCCTTGAATAAATACTCCTAGCTGGAGAATCTAAGGAAGTGAGAATCTGCAATGAAAAATTCTTTGTACATGAGGTAAGTGTTCCAGTCTGTACTGCAATGGGCAGTGAGCAGGGAGTGACATCATGATCTCACGAGGACTAACAGCTGGTTGTGAATTCTTTTTACATAAGCTTAACTGTTCACTGAACACTTCCAGAATGTTAGGTGTTGACAGCTTCTTGGACATTATAATCCAAAACAAATGCAGGTTTTTTGCAAGGCTGTGACATAATACATCAGATAACACACTAATGGGTGTTTGGAATGCACTCAGGAACTGTGATGTCTGGTGTAGGGACAGGCCTCTAAAAAATAAGCTCTGAAAGATATGTTTTTTAAGAGCTAGAATGAGTACAGCCTTGCAATTAAATATTTCAAGGCTTTGCAACAGCAGTGGTAGCTCCAAGGAGAGCTCAGTTTTTCTAACTAGACAGAATCTTTGACATAATGATCAAGCTCAGAACTTATCTGAGTTCAGGAGATGTCAAGATGTCTGCCTTAGGACTGTGCTGATACTATTCCTGTTGCAATTTTTTAACTATCTCTCGAACAGCTCATGGTGGTGAAAGGCAGCATTATGGTCAGAAAACCTCACGTGGACTAATAATGACAGACTATTTCTTTCCCCTTCACCTTTCACTATCCATTAGGTTTTGCCACACCGACAGGTATTATCTATTTACTCCCTCAGCAGAAGCAATGAATATTGGCAGCTGTTGGAGTAGACAAGAGACCAGGCTGGATGTAGGAAGCTACAGCTCACATTTCAAAACATCTCTGAGTCTCTGGGCATTTTTACGTGGTTTCTCCAGACTTTAGGCGTCTGTTTGGTTTCATCTTCCACACCTGATGGACCACAGAGGAAGATTTTGTTTTGAACGGACATTAAAATGCCATAAAAGATTAACTACTGAAAAACCATTGTCCATTGTTTACCGAAGTGTTGTATTGCTGACATTATAAGCATTGTTGAGTAAAATATTTTCCAGACTGTGGTCTTTAGTAAATATTTGTAAGCACCAGTGCATTCTCTTTATGATGATCTGTAAAGCCTAATGACAAGGGGTTTTTTGAGGGAAAAAAAAAGAAGAAATTATCACACAGAAAATAGGTTCTATAGGTACTTCATAGCAGGGATAGATTGATTTAAGGAAAAAGTCTAGTTCTTCTAAAATGTATGTTACTGATGGTAGCCACAAGCTTTTATTAACACACACTGTCTAATACACTCTGGGGACTGGAAACTTTGAAGATATAAGTTGCCCAAGAAACAGAGATAAAACTAAAAACATTCAGTGTGCTTTGGCTTATCTGTTATGTGCCGTCTTCTTAGTTCTGATGCCAATTCTTATTCTTATCCAAGCCTGACTTTGAGTAATGTATTACAACATTAAATACTTTCAAGATCGTGGATCAAAAGTGTCATAATTATTGCAAAATTTTTTTAAGTCAAGTTTTGGCTTATGAATGTATTTGAGCAAATTATTTGGTGTAGTGAGACCTTCCAAGGGCAATTAATGCTCCGTGCTGGAGTTCTTTCTTATCTTGGCTGTAGTACATAAGGTCAGATTTTTTATACCATAGGAATTAATTAAAGTGATGTTGCCTGGTTTCCTGCTGAAGCATTACGTTTAATGTTAACAGCTAGAGTCATGGAAAAGAGGAAAAGGTAGCTTGTGCAAATTCTTAGCGTTGTCAATGTAGTTGGAACAGCTTATATGCAGAAACTGTCCCAATAGGTAGTAATTACTCTGTACTTAGGGAAAAGGTGGAAGAAACACAGTTTTGGAAGCTGTAGCAGCAGCAAAAAGTTCACATGTGGCAATACCTGTTTGAAAGGGAGTTTGTTGTGTGTCCCTAATACCACTGGACTGTGCTTGAAGTGACAAGTGGCAGTGACAAGCAGCATTTGCTTCTGTTTCACAAGGATATTCAATCCCTGCTATGTATGTCATCTGAGCTTTTGTGCTGGGAGTGCCCTCAATCTGAGATGAATTTCTACACAGATATGTTTTAAGTGCCTTCATGCCTACCCTCCTTCAGTTCCATGTCAGTAGCACTGTCTAAGCCCATTTCTTCTTCTCACCTGGAAACACCTGTACTATTATTTGAGTAGTGGGGTCATTTTTGTGTTGACAGAAAGTCAGCAAGAGAGAGCAACTTCAGTTAGTATGGTCCATCTCTAATTCCTGCTAGTACTCCTAACTCCTCTCCTGGGCTTACTTGGTCCACAATAACTTGCACTACCGCACATTTTTTGCTCAGGAAGGTCTAAATAGCCAAGTTCATAAAGGAAGAAGCTTAAAAATCAAACACTCTTTCTTTAAACTCAGGATCAGAAAACTACCAAGGCATGGACCCTCACAGCATGCCAAGTAATCCCATTCTGACATCCACTTCCTGATGTCCATCCATTTAATTCGTCATTTGTAGTTTCCCTGCAGTGCCACACAGCAATGTTAAATTATAAAATTAGTAAGTTATTTGAATGAGAAGGGTTCTTGCACTGCATGATTTGTAATGTACAGGTGTAAGAATGATACAGTCATGTTAGAAGTGTTTTGCGTAACACAGGTGATGTTACACTTCCAGAGCCTAATTGCTTGTTCCGTCAGTACTGCAGGGAGGAGAGGGGCATAGCTACAAGATTCTTTGACATGTTGTCTTCTGCAATGTTGACATGTCATGTCATGCTCTTGGTGTCTCATTCACTGTCAGAAATTTTGAGACTGTCAGAATTCCCATGTAACTAATATGGCATTGATTATAGCTTTTGCATGACACTGGAAAATTAGGTAATGTTTTCATAATGTGTGTTGCGTAGCGTTAAGAGGAAGTCCAGCTGAAGTTTCAGTCCAGCCAACTCTCCCTACCATCTGCTGAGCAGGGTGACAAGAGCAGAGAATTACTGTTGGAGAGAACTCTTGAATAACAAAAGTATAAAATAGAATTTCTATACAGAGATGCAAGTTTAACAATGCTTAATTTGTATTTTCATAAATTAAACAGAGAGAAGCAAGGTAAAACACCATATAGAGATATTTCTGATGTGTTTACGGCCCTTATGAGTTTATCTAACATGAAGTAAACACGAAAGGATAGGTCTTTGGTACTTCAGTTGAAAGAAAAGTGTAAAAACTTCAGGCTGTGTTCAATAAGCTGCATCCCATGCCTGTGTCCTGTTTTTTATTGCAGTACTTCAAAACTATGGTGTCCTTTTCAGGAATGAGACTCTCAGCTGTAGAAGTTAAGAGGCATGCCTTGGTTATTCATTAACACCAAGACTCAGCCAAGGAAATTTCCTTGTAAGTATGTGCCAGGAACTGAAATTAATGGGCAACACCACAGTTTCAAACAAAGTTTAAAGAAGTATTTTGTTTTTTTTTTTCATTTGAACTTCCTTTGCACTATAATAATCAATTATCTAACTTTTACTTAATGGAAAAATTCTTGATCTTTTTTATTCTTAAAGCTGTCCTGTAAGACAACAGGTACTGAAGTGAGTCAAAAGGTTCCTTCTGTTCTTTTGGGGTGGATCGATACACCCTTGAAATATGTGTAATGTAACATGTCTTTTGGGATGTTCAACAGTTTACTAAAAGCTACAAGAGCAAGACTGAGCAACAAAGTAATCCCATTTATAATTTCTCTCGGCAAGCATCCAGAAGCAAAGAGGCAACTCATAGCTCAAAGATTACACAGAACACAGGAACACAGGGGGAACATAAAGTCTTTGTTTCTGCTGGGAAAAAATCAAATCAGCAAAGACTTTCTTCAGTTTTGATGGTCATTTTCTGAGGGTAGCTATGTCCCTCCCTGCAGCTGATGTTAGAGACACTGAAATATAAGAAAGCAAAGCTAAAATTCACCCTTAAAAATGTCAGCTACTCCATTCCCTGATCTTCATGTCATCCGTCATTGTGCTTTGTCCAGTCTTACATTGATCAAGCAATTTCCTTTTTTTCTTTGCTAAGATGAACATCCTTGCTGTGACTGGTACTTGTTATGGTAGTTGGAAGATATGAGCGTAAACCAGGGCACCATTATGCTGCACTAGGAACGTACACTTCATGAGTGAGTGAGCTTCAGCTTCAAATGTGCTTATAAGCAAATCAGGTTTTTCCTAGTCAGGATCAGTATTTCATACTAAATTATTTACTTAGTAGGATCTTTTTGGAAGAGAGAAACATTTTTAATATTACAAGCCTCTTTGTGTTGATGACTCAGCTCCCAGTGATTCATACTCTACACTCACATTTCACTTAGTTTTCACATCCTGAGGTTCTCAGTCTTGAGATGACACTTTTACATGGCTGGAAGATGTATCACAATGCGGGACAAAGACAAGCCCATTTGTTTTTTGCCCTGGCCTGCCAAAATCCACTCCCTCCTGCTCAGTACTTAGCTATGTGAAACTTGGTGATAAGAAGCTCCACCTCTGATTTTGTGACTAGTTCTGCATAATTCTATTATTGCCACTTAAATGAACAGATAAAGGAAAGAACCCATGCCAAAGAGCCTGCAGTTTAGGTTGGATATGATCAAAAAAGGTAACAAGAAAATGGAAATAGGAGGAAGGATTACTAGTGAAAGGTAATAGGCATCTTGCTTACTAGGATGCATATATTAAGCCCATTGGTATCATTAATAGGACACTTTTTGCAGATGCACATTGTGTCTCACAAATTCAAGCTGAATGGTGTTGCAGTCTATGGGCAGTCTGACAGGAAACTGATCAGGAGTTAGCAGGACTGGATAATCTTGGAAACGTACCCAGCAAGGATATGTTTTGATTTTGAGGAGGCATTGTCTAAATCAGGAAAAGAAGGGAGTTTTAGAAAATGTGGCAGACAAAACAGAGAAACAAAAGTAATCAGTAAATCTGAAATCCCCATCTATGATATTAAAACTTGTATGATACATGTTTGAAACACCTGTTAACAAAAAGAAATGTCCAGAAACTCAGAATGCTACATAGTATGTCACAGGAATCAGTATAAGGGACTCTAAGGCTGATAGAGCTTTTTCTGACACTGTAGCAGAGTTAAATCTCTGGCAACCAATAATCTTCGGTTGAACAGCTCTTGAATGTAGCAGTGTGATAAAGCTTACTTTGTGCCAGGTCTCTTTCATGCAGAAATGTCATTATTTGACCTCCACTCACAAAGGGTCCACTGCATGTTGAGAGCATGGCTTTCCAGTACAACGTGTAAGTGCAGTTTGCAGAGAGAGTTGGCACACTGTGTTTCACAGCTGTGCAGTCTGTGTGTGCCATCACCATGCCTGGAGTAGTCAGTTAAGTTCTGTCATGGACTGTACATATATACCATGACTTTGGCTTGCAGAATGCTTACCCAGTCTCTGTTCTCTAAAAGACTATAAAGAGTACCTATAAAAATGAAGGCTTATGGAAGTTACCATGGGAAACAGATAACTGGATTTGGGCTCAGCCCCTTCTCCGTTGAATCATTTCCTTCACTGTTGTAAAAGGGCAAAGTTAGAAGGGAAGAGGGCCGTACTCAGCTTCCCTGCTAAGACAGGGCTGTGAAGGGCATTTTTCTTGCGGCAGCACATGCACTGTACAACCTCAGACCTCTTTGGGACAATGCTCATGGTCACCAGCAGTAGGGCTTGTCCTGTGAGTGTGATGAGGTTTTTGTGTAGTAGAATGTCCCACTGAGCCAAGACAGATGGAGGTTAATGGCTTGGAAAATTCAGAGCATGAAATTAACACCTGCAAGGATTGTCATCCCAGCTGCTGCTGCTGGTGAGCAACACACAAAAGGAGGCTCAGCATGGCTGGCTGTGAGAACACGCATGCAGCTGTATGGGGCAGCTGGTTTTTTCATGTGACTAAATCCTGGGAATATCTTAGAAATTTACTAAGCCTTACTAAGCTTACTATTACTCACTTTAAATAATGTTGTGTGCTACTAATGTTGTGTAGCACTCAACATTATTTTAAGATGGTGAAGGTTATTTCATAACTACATACCTAATATGCAAGCCAGGAAAGGTATTATTCCAGGATTTTCCCTTCTAGGAAGTTTTGGGGACACTGATTATTCCTTTATGATTATATTTAATAAAATTTTATTAGATATGATATTAGTTATCATACATTCTCATAGAGTTGCAGCACATGCACTATGCAGCCTCAGATCTGGTTAGGGATAATGCTGCTGCCCTGTAAGGGCTTGTCCTGTGTGAAGGTGCTGAGGTTTTGGGATAGTATGGTCCCACGGAGCCAAGTCAGTGTCTGTTTGATATACATTGCACTAAGGGCAAAATAATTTGTGAAGTCTCATTGATACCTAAACCTAAAAAAAATGCACTTGACAGGATTTCTTTCTGGTTTTCCTATGGGGTTCTCTCACTGAATGTCACAAATGTCTTTTGCAGTTCCAAGGCTGAGAAGGTAGGTTTTGTGCATGGAAGTTTAATGCTATAAGAAAAAAGCTTCTCTCATAGGCTCGGAGCGTCCGTAAGTATGCCCTTTTGCCCTCACAATACATGAGATTGTAATGGAGTAGCCTTTACCACCAACCAGGGTGGCTTACCTGGGTACCAATGCAAACCTGGACTTATATTTTTCCTGTGCTCTCGACATGCAGTGAAGCCACCCTGACCTTGTAAGGGAATTGCTTTGATGACATATGCCCAGATGATCCAACAGAACATTACCTTCCACCTGCAAAAAAGGTATAAAACCAGATGGTCCTTCCAGTCAAACCTTAGGAAAATCATCCCAGATTTTAATTCTGCTGATGAGGTTGACAGATCATTTGAGCATCCAAGAACAGACATCTTGGTATCACTCCTATCCTGTGGTCACAACCACCTGATGTTTCTTGTCTAGCTGTGGCCACTGTCTAGCACTTCAGATAATGGCTAAACCCCAGCCCACAGCCTCCCTCCCACACCCACATAATACATATGCAGCTGAGTGTGTTGTTCTCAGAAAAACAAAATCATTCTAGGTTTTGGGGGGGTATGACTGCATGAACTTTGCAGAATAACAAATTCTGCACTTAAGGTGTCTTCCCTGACAGCTCTCTCTAGAGACCTTAGGAAGAGGTGAAGGAGACAGTATGAAGATTTATGGGAATGTACATCTTCTCAGCAATATTTGAGACTGATAACAGTGAAATAACAGTTTATAAAAGTGCTTTTTCTTGTGCTGTTTCC
Organism: Edolisoma coerulescens; assembly: GCA_013397115.1. NCBI lineage: Eukaryota > Metazoa > Chordata > Aves > Passeriformes > Campephagidae > Edolisoma > Edolisoma coerulescens. The sequence goes on along the minus strand of VWZW01002521.1, from coordinate 1,169,359 downwards.
ACAGTTGTACAGAATAGGCACCACTGTCCAGGGACCAACAGTACAAGAAGATCCACTGGCTAGAAGTCAAAACTAGTTCAATTCAGGCTTGAAGTAAGGCATGATTTTCTAACAATAAAGCCAATTAATAACTGGAAATCACACTTGCTCAGAGATTCTTCATCTCCAGAATTGGAAGTTTGTTGAAAAGCAGTGCAGAAATACTGAAGCAGGAGGTACAGGCTTGATGCAGAAATTGGTGACTATGTTTCTCTGACCTTACAGGAATTCAGTTTCTGTCCTGTCTGTCCTCAGAAGCTCTGTGCCAAGTAATTAAACAAAACACTTCATCAGTATCACATAGCTGCCCTTAAAGTTATTACCCTCAGATCAAATACTAGCAAACCCAAACAAATTAAACCAAAAGTTGCAGGTTCACACACATTCTGGCTAATGCTGATGCTTTCTGATACCTGAGATAGGGTACTACTGTCATGTTTGGAGGGGTAAACAGTGCACAAAAACTGGGACACACTGCAGGAGTCAAGTGGTCAGATGAGTCAGTCTAGGAAGCCAAACAAGAATAAAACCATTCACTTGCTTATTTGATAGGGCTGGTTTTATGACAGCTTAACTCTGTGATCAAGCTGGTCAAACAAGCACCAATAGTGTTGGAAGAGGAGCAGCAAGCACAGAAGAATAGAGAGAGAAGTAGGGCAGCTGGATAATCTAACCACTGTCTTCAGCAGTAGCTAAAATTATAGTTCATGTGTACCATACCCTAACCCTGAGAGCTTTATTTTAAAGCAGACAGGGTAGCCACTTGAATTCACTTCCTCTTTTCTCATGGCAAAGATGAGTAAGAGCTGATGTTATTTTTGTTAGTATTTATTATTTGTATTGTGTTGGTGCCTCATGGGCCATCCCGTGTGACTATCCATTAACTGGGAATTATTCCCTGCCCTCCCCGCCCCCCCATATTTGATTTCCTTATGATAGATATAATGGCTGGTGAGTTCCATCCCTTAATTCTGGCAAGATGGAACATATGTAAGGCTTGTCAAATGACATGGCATTCAGACACTACAATGATGGGGCAAAGTGTAAACACATAAACAATTAGGGAGAACAGCTTTGCTTCTGGAATTATCTGTGTCTCAGATCAGAAAAAATGGTTGGTCCTTAACCAGGATAATTTCTTAAGACCCCAGACAGCTGCATGGCAGTGAGTAAGAATGTGGGAGGGCCAGAGTGACAAGCAGCAGGCCAGGAAAAGCAGGGAGGCAGGAGCTTCTCAGGCAAACTTCATCATTGAAGTAAAGGCATCACTGAGTCACTCCGCCTGTTTTTGTGATGAGAAAATACCAGAAGATACTTAATTGTAGGACACAGTATCCAAGTACTACCAGAATTTAAGTGACTATAATGATAATAATGCATCAAAACTAAATGCAGTGCCTCAAACACTGCAGCTATACAAAGATGGGCTTGATGCCTGTGTGCTTTCCCAGTATGCAGTACTGTCAGTTGTCATCTTGTTTTCCTAACTTTCCACTATTCTACCAGTTTGACTATCTTGTTTTCTTACAGAAAAAATGTCATCATTTGAGTAGTTAAGAAGGAGCATATCTCAGCTGTTTTACTTCTTGGTTCAGAGACTTCCTCTTCCCTTTTGGTATCTCTGTTTTGATGTATTTCCCATAGCAGTCTTTTTGCTTTCAGTATGTATCAGCTCTGATCATTCTCTTTTGGAACCATTCCTCTATTTGAATAAAATGTCTGTTCTTAGACATGTCTGAAAATGTGGTGTAAACTGCTAAACAGACTACATATATTTTTCTCACACCTTTTAAAGAATTGAATCTTTGAGTCAGTACATTTTTCATCACCATATAGGGTCATGCAATAGTGTTGTAAGATCTGTAAGGTTATTTCACATATAAGGGCTGATTATTTTTCTGGTTGTGAAGGGAATTGGGAGGTGGCTTTAAAAGACATTTAAAATATATTGGTAACAATATCAGCTAATGCAGACTTCAGATCCAGGACTTTATGCACAATTTGATTCATCCCTGTGAAGCTATGAAGTTGGTCAGTTTGATTTATGTAATCCTGTTGAGCACTGTTGTACAGCACCCTTCTAAGAGAATACTTTGGATTTGTTTATTTTTTTTTAAGGGGTATGCAGTTAACTTCTTCCATGGGCATATATCAAAGCTCCCAGACCTGTATGTGGCGTGATTGTCACAGTCCTAGTTGGACACCCACCCTAAGAGTATATCCCAACTCTTCCATTGTGGGATGTACTATGATATCCCTATGATATCTCTTCAACCCTTTGCTGAGGGAGGAGATTTGCAGCCCCAGAAGTGGGGACACAAGTGGCTCAAGACACCTCCCTGGCAGAGGCAAAAAGCCAAAGTCACCCTGTGGTGGGTGGGTAAACCTCTACCAGGACTGACTCACAGAGGCCTGGTCTTTCCATGCTGTCGCAGGAGGAGATGCAGGTGCTTTGTGAGGTATCTGCTCCTGCGCATCCCCCTCACCCAGACTTTTCCATTCCAAGACCATTCCTTGGTGAGAAGCTGTGTCAGGGACTGAAGTCATGTCTAAGGTCCTGCCATGTTTGGTCCACTGCTGCGCACGTCAACCAGATAATGAAGAACATACAATGAAGAAAACCTTATTGTTCAGCTGGTGGGAACTTGACCCTTAAGAGAAACAATGTACCGGTCAATCGATGGGATGTTAACCTGAAGGAGGAACAATACACAATGGAGCTGTTGTTAGCGTGGAGGTGGTATCGTGAGCCGTTGTGGCCTCATCTTAGGCGTTGGCCATGCGTGAGATGATGTCGTAACTGGAAAAATTCCACTCCGGACAAGGAGATATAAGGCCTGGTTCTGGGGTTGAGGGCTGAGAAGGACAAAATGAATGCCATTTTGATCCAAGGGATTCCCTGAAGGTGCCCTGCCTATCTGCCCCTCCCACCTGAGCACCATGCTCCATCTGCTTCTCCTGCTCAGCAGCTTTTCAAGAATCATGGGGTCAGTATGTATTATTTGCTAGAGCAACTAATAAAATAAATTTGCTTTGCAATCACAATTGTGTTTCAGATTTTTTGCACATGGGCATCCTCCAGAACTCATAACGTTATTGGCAATGAGGATGGGATGCCCAGAGCACAAAACCTGATGCTGTTTTGAGTGTGTGTGAGTGAAAAACTAACTCAGGTTTGAATGTAAGAGAGAAACTGACGTAAACACGGACAGGGCTTTGGTAGTGGGGTGTGTGGTTGCACCAAGAGCATGGGCACATAGGTGCACCAAGAGACGCTGTTCCTTGTGTGTGAGATAAGAACAGAGCCGGATCAGTGGGGTGTAGCTGCCCCAGGAGAGGCTGTTCTGTGATCAGCAGGCTGCGTGGTTGCACCAAGAGAGTGAAACGTGTAGCTTCACTGCTGTTCTCTGTGTATGTGTGGGAGAAAAGAACAAGGCTTAGTCAGCGAAGCGTGGAGCTGCACCAAGAGAGTGAAGCACGTAGATGCGCTGAGAGACACTGTTCCATGTCTGTGGGGGGCACATGGGAGGTCAAGATTTAGTCCCGGTACCCAGTTGTGTTTGGGAACTTAGTAGTGTTTTTCTGTGTCTGAAGTGTGATCGCTGTCATACACTTATTCTGGCACGGTGTGGATATTGTAAACATAGTTCAAATACTTTTAAGATTCAGGTAGAAAAAACTCTTCAGTCCTTTGTGTTTGTGGTGTTGCTGGATGATACCCGTAGAACAGTGGTCATCCTTGCTAGTTTTCTGCCGTGACCATGTCCCAGTGCATTGGTAGAAATATTCCGTAAGAAGGAACCTGGGGCTGTGGTCCACCAGCGGAGCGACCGGAGTGGATGCAGGAACCATGGAGCACATTGTGGGACAAGCTAGAAACTTGTACAAGTATTGTACAAACCATGGGAGGCTAAAGACCCTATGGAGGTGTTGAAGTATTGGGGAGAGTTTGTGCAAACTCCTCAGACATGCTCTAAAGAGCACCTTATTCATACTGAACACATGGCAGGATATCTATTATTTGCATACAAAGTTGCAGTTGGAAAGAATACAGAGTTTGAAATACAGTTAGTCGAGCAAGACAAGAACACATTGCAAAAGCAGATGTTTGTGGTTGCTGCTGCCAGACTGCACTCTGAAATCTCAGTAAGTTAGGTCTGTAAGTAAGATTAAGTCGTAAATTATAAGTTAAGTTAGGTATAAGTTAAATGTTCCTTTGTTAAATTTTTAGGTTTAAGGTAAAAGTTAAGTTAAAGTACTCTTGAGTGTTGCTAAGCTTTTAGGCCATATTCCTGTTATTCCTTGCCTCACTGTCCTTTTGTCACACATACACAGAGATAGTTCCTGGCTTGTTTCTGTTTTGTTTGCCTGGATTTTATTTGGCTTTGTTGTTGCTTGTTTTTTCCTTGGTGTGCCTTAACTGTAGTAGAGTGAATCTTGCCAATGAACTTTGTTGTGCTGTCACTTAATATTGAATCTGATTTTGCTGATACCCTTGCTGGTGATTTTTTAAAGTGATCTCAAACTCTCGGTCGCAACTTCGGATGCAGGAGGTTTGGAGAAATTCTTGGTGCTAAGCCCTAATTCTTTTAAGTAGACTGCATTTAGAACTAATGCACAGGATACTAATTTGCTAGCCCTGGCTAGTCAGGGATGTGGTATTAAATACCCCACAGAAAATAATTAACCAGGGTCTGAGCGTCCGTAGTATACCTTGTAAGACTGTATACAGCAAATGAAGAAGGAAGGGATGAAAGCAGCGATTTTTACTGGGGATGCTGATACTCTCATGCAAAATCCCCATCTGTTACTGTGAGAAATAGACTGATAGGACTACTCCCCCAGCATATAAAAATGTGATAATGACCCTTTTGGTTAATGAAACAGGAAATCCTCTGGATGAGATAATTGAAAAAATACAGCAGCTAAGTAAGTGGGGAGTGGAACCCCTGGAGAAGTGCTGGGAATCAAGAAAACCTGCCTATTAGGCTTTTGATACCAGGCAGTAGCTACACGCTGCAAGAGGAGATGCAGAAATCCGAGCAACTGTTAATGATTTATTACAAGCAGGTATTTTATATTTCCATCCCTGCTTTAGTAGCAGTATCTAGTAGCAATATATTAGTAGCAAGTGAATTTGTAGTGTTAAATTCTGTACACCCACAGCACAGAGTGGCTTTACAAGTTGCTATTTTTTATGTGTTTTTCCAATTAAAGTGTAACATGTAACTTGTGTTTCAGTCTTCTAGAGTGGAGAGTTCATGACATGAATCTTAAAGTATATGCTGCAAGTTCTGGGGTATGACAGAAAAAAAATGTGAGTTTATTTGCAATAATGTTGGAGAACTACACTAAGCAGAACCTACAGAGTGCAGGCTGGTCCGTGCTATTTTTTGGGAAGAGCTGCTAGGGAGACATCCACAGAGCTGCCCTCATGCTTTGATGTGAACAGAGCTAGCTAATTTCCTTCAAAGGAAAACTGGAGAGGAAGGCAGCCAGGTAACCTCTACCTGGGAGATTGCCAAGGAGCTAAGCACAATGTGAACATGTCCACTGAGGTCCTGGTGGGATGTAGTTCATCTGCTGAAAGATATAATGTCATGCTGTGGTTTTGCAGAATACAAAGCAGAATACCCAGCTCCTACAGCAGTTTTCTAGAGTTGTTAGTGCTTCCCATGTAAATCACCAGGTTTCACCATGTCTGAAAATTATGAGCTTTANAGGTAACCTCTACCTGGGAGATTGCCAAGGAGCTAAGCACAATGTGAACATGTCCACTGAGGTCCTGGTGGGATGTAGTTCATCTGCTGAAAGATATGATGTCATACTGGGGTATTGCAGGATACAAACCAGAATACCCAGCTCCTACAGCAGTTTTCTAGAGTTGTTAGTGCTTCCCATGTAAATCACCAGGTTTCACCATGTCTGAAAATTATGAGCTTTACTGTTTTCATAGCCTTGATCATAAGCCTATCCACAAAGAAAATAAGGCTTAGAGCAGCACAAGAATCTTAAAAAACATTTTTCATAGTTTGATGTAACATTTTAATAATATTACTTTGCTTATAATCACCACTTTAAGTAATTTTCATACATTTTCTATATTTGTGATTTGTGACATTATACTGAGCTGTCTTCACTATTAATTTAAAACAAAACTCAGTTTATATTTTTCACCATTGTTGAATAAAACTGTTGTTCTGGAATTTATCTTTCCTCTCCTTCTCGGTGTATGCCAATGTTGAAACAACACTCCCTATTGTCCCTACTGACTGTACTTTGCTTATCATTGTGGGATGGTTTTGGCATATATGGGCTGGATGCCTTTGGATAAAACAAAAATCTTCCTAATCAAAGCCTCTTTGTATAGAGGGAGGATGAAAAAACCCAAAAAGTTTTCAAATGCATATTGGATTGTTTTTACATTAATTTTACCTTTGTTTCAGAGGGGTTATTCTATAGTTGCACTGTTTTAAACAATGGGAAAATTAAGGGCCATTCACTTTTGGCATTCAGAACACCACTCCTTTTACTCATATATTCCCTAGTAAAACTATTGAATCAATCTTCTTCTGAACTATGCCCTCCCTATCAACTCAAAGTCCCGCATAGTTCTGCTTTTCAAGTGCCAAGGTATGGCATCAATCCCCTATGGAACTTGGTCCTATGGTTGCTGAGGTGATAGCAGCAGAAACAAATCAGACAGTTACAATCACTGTTCCAGGGGAATGACACTGGCACCAAGTACCTGCTCAAAGTAGGTCGGTGGGAGTAACAGGTGGGAGTGGGAGGAGGCGGCGAGGTAACCATTCTTCTGTTTGTGTTTTAACAGGGTACCTCAGACTCATACCCGCCTGGAACAGAACGTCTGGGTGACCCTGGCTAGGGCAACTGGACAAGATATCTTATGCCTTAGCACTGCTACATCCCAGAACCCATTCACGACGTGTCTCATCGGCGTCCCTCTCACCGCCTGTGAGCTGCAGCAGCTACGTAACAGTACCCCTGCATCTGCGGCCTGTCCAGCTACTGGAGTGTGGCAACAACTGTCTCACCTCAGGAAATCCCCTGCTTTACCCCCTCAGGAACTGCGGATTTTAGGCACCTTGAATGCAGATAGTTGTACTAACTTTAAATTTATTAGCACAAGGAGTAGTCCTATAGCTTGGTGGGTCAATGCCACAATACCATGGTATCAAAATGCTTCACACTGCTGTGATTCAACCACAGCCCAACTGACCCTGAGTTTTAGTATACATATGCAACTCCCACAAGGTAGCTTCTTAATCTGTGGGGACCGAGCATGGGCTGGAGTGCCAATGGCAATTAAAGGTGGTCCATGTACCTTGGGAAAACTAATACTCTTATCTCCAAATATAACCGTTGCAGTATGGATCCAACAAAACCCAACTCACCACCATCATACTTGGAGCATACGCGCTTTTACTCCTGACTGTGGAGATACTGTTGTGTTCTGGAATGCTGCCAAGACAATCACTGGCTTTTCATTGGTTCCTGGGGTCGCTAGTGCTAAAGCCCTCACGAGCCTGAATAAACTTGGCTGTTGATTAGCAAAGTTTAGTAATGCTACCAGCTATATCTGATTTTTTAATTGATGCAGACAGTATTAGACACACTACACTACAAAATCGACCAGCAATTGATTTTTTGCTTTTAGTAGAAGGACATGGATGCGAAGATTTTGACTGATTATGTTGTATGGACTTAAGTGACCATTCTAGCTCTGTCCATGCACAGATACAGAAATTACAGACACTTACTCAGCACCTTGTAGAAGAAGACACCAGTTGGAATCCATTTGCTGGATGGACAGGGGGTTGGAATTGGTTAAAAAAGGGATTAGTATTACTTTGCGTGTTAAGTATTGGGATTCTATGTATTGATTGTTGTATTCCTTGTTTAGTATCATTAATGTGATCTTCAATAGATGGCATGTTGCATTGTACTGTTATTCGTATGGTGGAATATCGACGTGTTCCAGCCGCGGACCATGTGGTGGCATGTGTCAGGGACTGAAGTCATGTCTAAGGTCCTGCCATGTTTGGTCCACTGCTGCGCACGTCAACCAGATAATGAAGAACATACAATGAAGAAAACCTTATTGTTCAGCTGGTGGGAACTTGACCCTTAAGAGAAACAATGTACCGGTCAATCGATGGGATGTTAACCTGAAGGAGGAACAATACACAATGGAGCTGTTGTTAGCGTGGAGGTGGTATCGTGAGCCGTTGTGGCCTCATCTTAGGCGTTGGCCATGCGTGAGATGATGTCGTAACTGGAAAAATTCCACTCCGGACAAGGAGATATAAGGCCTGGTTCTGGGGTTGAGGGCTGAGAAGGACAAAATGAATGCCATTTTGATCCAAGGGATTCCCTGAAGGTGCCCTGCCTATCTGCCCCTCCCACCTGAGCACCATGCTCCATCTGCTTCTCCTGCTCAGCAGCTTTTCAAGAATCATGGGGTCAGTATGTATTATTTGCTAGAGCAACTAATAAAATAAATTTGCTTTGCAATCACAATTGTGTTTCAGATTTTTTGCACATGGGCATCCTCCAGAACCTATAACAGAACTTCTCCTTGCCCAGGGCTACAAAGGACTGTGTGGGGCACCCCATCTGCAGGGGAGAAATGATGGACAGCAAGGAGAAGGGGAATCTCACCTGGCCAGAAAACACACTCTTGACCTGTGACAGCACAGACTCTTTCCCATGGGAATTTTTCTCTTCTTCTCCCTGTGTTCTATAAACAAAGATAAGGTTTGGATGTTATTGAAACTGTCTCTGGAAAGATGGGCAGTTCAGCCTGGCCTATTGGCCTAGGGGGAGGTTTTGAATTGACCCAATCTGAAGGAACTTTCAAAAGTCTATATAAGTTTTAGAATTAAATAATAAAATCAGAATTCCGCCTCACCCGATTCAGCCTGGTTCTTGCACGAGGCTAGTGGTTCCACAGTGACACTGACCCATCTTCTCAAACAAAGCAAAGCAATGCTCTTACTTCTCTCCACTGAATTTCCTCCACGAGTCCTTGCTTTTCTTCAGTATCTGCTACTTCTTCCTTTGTTCCTAGAAGGTCTTAGATCTAGACTTCAGAAGCTCATTCACATGTTTTTAAAGCATTTGCAGAGAGGAGACAGCAGCTACACCCCAAGGCTCACATCCCATCAGTCTCCTATGATGGAGCTGGCTTGGGACACTTGACTGTGGAAAGCGAACCTGACTGCTAGTGCTGCCATTAAAGGCAGCCGAGATGACAGGCTGTACCTGTAGCTGCCAAGGGTTGCTGTGAGGCTGGGAAGTCAACCATCTAAAGAGGCACCTCAGTCCCAAAAATCCACCCACCAACACACAAGCAGGAAACAGATGGCAGTTTGTGCCTGGGAGAGTGTTTGTAGACATCTCCAAGGATGAGTTTCTCAGGGATCCCCATAGCTCTGGGCTCTGCCCATCTGCTCTGCCTTCAGCAGAACCACCAAGGGGCCAAGGGGCTTGTGGCAAATTTTCCTACCACACTGCATACCTGGATAGCTGTTCCTGAGTGCAAGGACCCTTTTTCTCCTCTTCCCCACTGCCCTGCAGACACTAGGGACTGAAAAAACCTTCTGAGACTATGTGTATGATAAAATGGATTGCATATTTCCATATTGAGGTGGATAAAAGTACTTGCACAGAAGAGGTGTCCCGTGAGTGTGGACAGGCCTGAAACCATTCAGCCTTCCCCACAGGCTCAGGTGGCCTCAGCAGAGCTATGGGTTGAACTCTGCACGGAACTATGGCAGCATGGCCAGCCATTGCTCCACAGAGAAGGCTTTCTACCCCCTGCTGGTCTTGTAGTGGCCAGAATAGAGAGAACAATGGAGTTATCTGTGCAGCTATTAGGAAGCTCAGGGTTTGAATTGCCAGGCTTCTGATGAAAGGTCTGATGTAATTTCTCAGCTTTGAAGAGCTGGAACACAGAGGAATGGAACCAAGGTCAAAGCCCAGATCTGTGGGGAGCTCAGGAGCCCCTCCTGCTAGAACCATCCCATCCAGCTCTTGCCATGGACAGGAAGAGCAGTCTCCAGTAGGATCAGCTGGAAGGTGCTGGCCACAAATACGTCACATGCCCCCGAAATCTCTCTCTGCTCTTCCCGTGTCACCCCTCGTTTGAGCAGGGAACAGAGCCCTCCCCATCTGGGGCAGGGACTGCAGCTCCCTGCCTAGGGTCTCTCCTCCTTCCTGCCAGTCCCCGCTGCCCTTATTCACCCTCGCAGGTGACCTGGAGCTTTCCTTGCAGCCCTCTCATGTGCTGCCCAGCGAGCCCTAGGAACACACAGCCTTTCGTGGCACCTGGAAGACGCGCAGGGGAGAGTTGAACTGCTGCCAGAGCAAGCCATGTCCCCACTTCCTCCCAAGAAGTGCTTTTCTTCCTACCTCACTGTGCTGGCCTAAAAGACTCAGGAGGCCTAGCTTGAGGGAAAACATGATTCTTGAGGAGCTCAGGTTCTGGCCATGGGCTGTGTACTTGCTTCAGATTGGAGACACCATTCTTCCCTAAAAATCTAGCATGGGAGCTTAAGCTTCCACATTTGCCATGCTCTGAGTAAGCATGATGTCAGTGTTCGCCATGCTGGACAGGCTTTTCTGTTTGTTCGTCTTTTGACAGGATGTTTTATTATGACTAGTTTTAAGATTAGATCCCAGCCAATGCTCTGCTCAGTACCTTGGTAGTTTGTACACAAATGTTCATAGGCTGCTCTGTGTGCCAGGATGAGGAAGATACTAATCATAGATCAGCACAACCTGCTCCTCATCATTTTGGCTTTTGTGTGCAGGAGATCTCTTCTCTGTTGGACTTTCTTTGGCTCTTGAAGACTTCTCTTACATGGAGTATTTCACGGCCTGCAGGGCAGGGCAGCACATCAGAGGTAGAAGAGGATAGCTCTACTTGTTGTTTGGCACTACAGTGACAGTGTTAGACAGACCAAGGCCTTTCTTTCACTGGGGAAAATAGCCTTTAGGCTAATGAACTAAAAAAAGATTTACCTGAAAAAGCCTGCTTTGGGCCTTCTCATGAAGTCCCTACTTGGTCATCAGAGGTCTTTCCTTTCCAGGGTGCTAGCTGAGATATTTCAGATGCAGTTCCAGTTGTCTAATAAAATTATGAAACTTCCCATTCTTATGCTGCATTCTTGATATTTGTTTTTTTACTAAATCCATGGATTTATCTAAAACTGATTAGGATGCACCTTGGAAAACATTACGGTCTTCAACCAAAGAGCAAGAAAAAAGCTTTTTTGTTCACTAATAAAAGCCAAAGGCATCTGTGATATCCTGCTAAACTCTGGTCTTGCTGTGATGAAGATAAAATATGCCCACTGTAATTTTTCAAGGTGAGTATGGAAACTGAGCTTCAGAGTTATTTGTAAATAGGCAGTTCCTGCTAAGGTGCAATACTCTGCACTTCCAGTACTCAGTGAATGCTCCATAATGTGTTCTCTACAGCAGAATGGCCCACCTAGCCCATTTCCTGGACTGTAAGGACACATCATGCTTGCATCTCAGTTAACAGGTTCTTCTGCCAGTATCTGCTTCTCCAGAAGCAATCCAGGCAGTGCTGCAGTAGAAACCTCTTGCAGGACTCCAATCAGTGTGCCAATGGGGGCTGGTAAATTCAGTCTGTGTTCTACTTTGACATTCAGAACACACTGATCAAGGTGTCATCCTAGACTAAGTGACGTGATTACTTCCCTTTAATTGCTTGAAATCATATTCATGGGACTCTAGCTGGAACACTGATGTCCAGTTTTTAACAACTCAACAGAGGTACCAACAAATGGGAGCAAATCCAGAGGAGGGACACTGAGATGAAGGAGCTGGAGCACATGACATACATGGAAAACCTAAGGGACACAGATTTGTTCTACCGCAGAGTAGAAAGCTAAGATCTAGAGGTGCATAGTGGAGAGGTAAGTGACAGGCATTATTCACAAGTTACAGAAAGGGAAATTTCAGTTGAATAAAAGAAAAATTTTCACTGTGAGTGTGGTCCAGCTCTGGCCCAGGTGCTCAGACAGGCTGTCGGGTTCTCCATTTTTGGAGACTCAGCAAGATCCCAAGTAATTTGCTCTAGTTTCTTCTGCTTTGAGAAGGGGTTGGACCAAAAACCTGTAAGGGTATTTTACATTTAAATTATTCTGTGACCTCATTTTAGACCTGAACTAAGCACCATCCATGAGTGATAAGGTGGTTTACAGAGAGAGCAACTTTGCAATTACATATAAAAAGCCCCCAGACACCCATAATATCCATAGTTTGTATTTGATCTCTAGCAGACAAACAACTTTTTTTTAGTAATTATCCTCAAATCATGGAAGTCTCAATCTCTTAACATATAGGTGTAACTACAGGGTAAATCAAGAAGGCAGTAATACATCCATAAAGACCTTTCACCATGGATGAAGGCAGAAACATTGATAAGTAACGCTTAGTCGCTATCTGTGATTTCCCTATTTGATTATTTTTTCTTTTATGTTCTTTTGTTTTCAGGTAGCGTGTTCTCCATGACAGCAGGTGTAGATTGCCTAAGTGCATGTAAAATAATTTCAGTCTGCATGAAAGCTTCTCTCTAGCCTAAATCAATTGCACGTATATATTTTTCTTTCTATACTTTGCATTAAAGAGCACCTGAAAGGTTATGGTAGAGATTAGATCCTAAGTATAAGCACATAAGAAAAGATATTGTCATATTGTTTAAACTAGCCTGAAATGGATTTTTTTTTCGAACTTACGTTCTTCAGTAATCTTTAATGTTCTGAATGGAATACTGTGGTACCTCTGAAAAAAAGAATGTCTTACCTAAAGAAGAGCGTCTTTGGGATAGGTAAATAGTTGGCTGAAAAATGCTATAGGGGCACACACAGGTGTGGTCCATTGTTCTCAATATAGGTATCACTTTAGCTGATGCTGCATCCCATTAGACACCCATTTAAAATTTTTTTTCAAATGCTGCACTCTGAAAGCATAAACCAACTAAGTTAAAACAAACTGAGAGGCAAAGCCCCATTAATACCCTTCTCTCATACTCTTACATGTTCCACCTTAGCCTTCTCAACAAAATAGTTTGAAAGTACCCTGTCCCACTAATTACATATATTTATTTTCTGTTTTCATAATGTTTCCCCTTCACAGGTTTTTTACAAAATGAACAATTTTATATTCACAAGCCTTCACAGTTAGGTAGTGCTAATATCCCCAGAGTATATATATAATTGTGGACGAATTCAAGCAGACATGGTAATGGAGCTTGTCTTTCAAAACTCAGTGACAAAGCTAAAAGATCACAGAATCATTAATGATGAAAAAGATCTCTAAGATCATTGATCCAGCAGTGAACCCAGCACCACCATGTTTACCACTACACTAGTACAAGTACTATGTCTACATGTTTTTCTGAACAGTTCCAGGGATGGTGATTCCACTACTTCCACGGGAAGTNTTGGCCACACTATTGCTGGTACAGGCCAGGATGCCATTTGCCTTCCTGGCCACCTGGGCACATGCTGGCTCATGTTCAGGCACTGTTGACCAGCAGGTTGACCTGTTGACCACAGGTCCTTTTCTGCCAGGCAGTTTTCCAGCCATTGTGTCCCAGTCTGTAGCGCTGTGTGAGGCTGTGACTCAAGAGCACTTCACCTTGTTGAACCCCTTTGAACCAGCTTTGCCTCCCCACTTTAGAATGGAAATTTGCACTGAGTGTAAGACTTCTTATCATGGGCTAAATGACACTTAATGATTCGTATCTGTCATTTCTCCAAGCAAAGGCTAACTCAATGAACTAACTCACTCTTTACTTAAAACAGCCTGCTGAAGAAGATTCTCAGCTAGTATCAAATTGCACCAACACTTAACAGAGATGCACAGAATGAAATGACTTTATTTTTTTAATTGTTCTTTAACAATTAAAATGTTAACAAATTATTCATCTCAATTACCATGCTATCACTGTTTCTTTGCTGATGCCCTTTGCCTCCAGGCTATGTGAGAAACAGAAGGCACAATTCCTTCCACTCAGACTGTACAGTTTATAGCACCTTTGAGAAGAAAGTTTTCTGCTCCTTCAAGCTTTGGATTTGCTCTTACAACTCCAAGTGGCTTTCTGTTACTCTGTATCTCAGTTTTTTTCAGCCCTGCCTGTTAATTTTAAATTAACACTGTACCAACTACCATTTCATATAAGAACAAGTAGCAGCTAAGCTTATGTGCAGTTTGGATTTCTAAATGTATTTGCATAATAATAAGATATAAAGGTACTCTCATGCACAATTATCAAACCTTCCTTGATTTCATTGGAAGATAGTTATTTGATCTCCTAAGATATTTTAGGAAATCCCCTTCTAAGGCTACCAAGCTCTGCCTGTCAATCTTTGCTGCTTATGTTAGATGAAATGTTTTTGGTCCTTTACTTTGCACATAGTGATTGAGAAGATGTGCCATAAATAAGTACAAGAATGGGAATAAGGCACTTGTCTTTTACTCAAATTGACTTTTTTTTTTTTTTTTTTTGTGGAAAGGGAAAGAACAGGAAAGGCACTGACTTCATAAGATATATAGGTAGCTCTGAGCATAGTGGCAGTTTCACTGTTGACTGCTGGACTGGGTTCCCACTAAACGGCTTCTTTGAACTGAAGCCTGTGCATTTAGATTTCATCAGCAGAAGTACTTTCTGGTGCAACTGCCTTGTAGTATTTTCATGCAAATGACACAGAGGATAAAACTGGATCCTAACTATAAGATCACCAGGCAGATTTGGTGTAGCAAACACATTGCAAAGAATAATAATCATCAATGACAGGAGCGAGCTGTGATTTCTTCCCACGTTGTGCAACATTTTTATGCAATATTCTTCCTCTTAGAGTGTGATTTCCTCCCACATTTTTCACTGCTTTTCTGCAACATTCTTCCTCTTAGCATGATGCTTTTTTTTCCCAGAGATTTTTCCATGAATACAATATATTACAAAACAAAGAGAAGCTACACTGATATATGGTCAAAGGTTCCATTTAAGAAGATTAAAAGCTTTGAATGCAACTAGACACACAGTTATTTTACTGAGAAAAAATGCAGACTTCATAATTTTTAAACCAAATCATCGTTTTAGTGGTGTGACTCATGACTTCAATAGTAAAATGGGGCAATATATACACAGATGTATTTAACTGCATGTCTTCATCTTTAAAGCCCAAAAGATAGATAATCTGCGGCATAGTGTATTTGGGGAAATTGCAGCTTGGAAATTGTCCCAATTATGGGCTTTCTGCACTCTGAAATTTGTGACAGCTTGTGTATACACACATTAGAGATTTTAATACCAGCACAGCTCACCTAATCATAAAGTTAGCTGGGGTCTGAAAAGAGACAGGTCTTTTCAAACTGTTAAGTCTCATTCAACATGATTTCTAAAGAAGACAGGTGAGGAACTTGAAATACCCAGACTATTGATATGTCAGTTATTGTTATTTGTCTTTTTAAAAACCAGCTTTTTATCCAGACTGTGTTATGTGGCTTCTGCTGATAGTGTATGCCTGGTCAGTTTGCCAGCATAGACACGTGTATCTGGAGAAGAGCTCCTTTTGAAAGCAGCTATGAGTTTGATTCAGGAAAGGTTTGTCAGGAATTAGCAACACCCAAAGGAACAAGAAGGCCAACATTTGAATAATTTGTATACATTCTCTCTTTAAGCCATAATTACAGGAGTGTTGTAAGTGCTGAAGGTGAGGCACAAAGAGATGAAAGATCCTGCACAGGTGTGCGCCTGTGTTTTGGACACTGCAGCAAACTCTGCAGAAAGTTGCAGCATTCTTTAGGCCTTTTATAAGATGGAAAATCTCCAAAAAAGCAGTAACTATGTGATTGTAAGTTTGAAATACTTGTAATAAGAGTATTTACTGAAAACACAGCAATGAAGGTATTTACAAACATACAGTCTTTTAGCCCAAGAACTTATGACATAAAAACTTCATACACCTAGAAAAAAAATAACAGGGTGGTAATTCATAAATGAAGAAAAAAATGAGGCTTGCTGTCACCATTCCTCAGCCTAAGATCATAGGTGCTCTTTATTATCTGCAGAATAATACTGCAAGATTCATCACAGCACACTGTTTCCCAAGTCTGAAAGACCCCAGATGAAGATCACACCATTGAGTATTCTCTGAGAAACCATCCAGGATTTACAGAACAGCACAGTGAATGACACTTCTACTGAGGCACGCTGCTAAAAATGTTTCTTTCCAGTGGAAGCACTCTTTCCTAATTTTGCACTGTGCAAAAAGCTGCTTCAGTAGAGCAGTTTACTTGGCATCTCTCTGTTACCAAAAAGCAGAAAAATAAAACTTTTAAACACCAATGTAACATTAAAAAACAGACATTCTTTATTTGGCACCAGACACACGAGGGGATATTTCCTCCAAAATACTATGCATCCTAAGTACAGAAAAGGCTCCTCTTTATATATTATATTTTACATACTACTGATAGGTTTTTCAGAAGAAATATACATATGATAACCACTTCCCTGGAGTCACTAGCATATATTTCCATTGGCGCATGCATTCTCTTGTCCCAGGTGTCCCTCCAGTGGTCTCTGGTGGCTGGTGATCCTGAAGTTATACTTGACCGCCTTATGAACTTGGTACTACTTCCCAAATTAGGAGAAAAGTTGGCATCACTGGCCTAGTTCATTAACTTGCAAGTCCTTAGACCAGTGAAGTATAGTTTCTTATTCCTTTCTTTGGTTAATATTTATTGCAGTTTTAATTTTATGGTTCCATAGGCTAATGGTTTTGCAGAATGATCACTGTATTAAGTCACCAGGTACAAACAATTCCTCCATCTCTCCCATATTCTTTTCTGTGTCATGGCGGGGAGGTTGTGTAACAAAATAGTTTGAAATGTTGTCACTGTCCATGCAACTAGTCCACAGTTTCTCTGCACGAAGCCTGTATAGCAACATGCCTTGACATGAGAAATATCATGGGAAACTATGTGATCATCTATGGAATTCGAGCAACCTGGACAATCTGCTGTCAGAATCAGAGATGTTTTATGTATCTGTGTCTGCAGAATCACAGGCTTCTGTCCAGTACACCTGCATGCCCAGTATTAGAAAATGATTCTGTGCTCCTCACAGACACAAGCATAATGTAATTTGCATTAACACCTCTTTTCTTGCAAAGTCAGCGACATGAATTGATACTTGCACATTTGTGACCAACAGCTTTTAGAGTCTCTAATGTGGAAAATTTCAATCTGGATCAGAAACCATTAGTTTGTCCCATGTGAGGACTGCTCTGCTTACAACCCCAAGAAACACTGGTTTGTGACAGACTGCTGTTGACCACAGCTAAATGATTTGAGGGCCAAATCAGGTCAGGACAGTAGGACCACCTCATTATCAATCTTTGTGTAATGCAAGGTCAGAGGGCCTCAGAGTGAACAAAAGCCCTTAGCTTTTCTGCTTGAACTTAACCTTAACAGAGGTTAACATGGGTGACAAGAATGTCAGTCCCCAAGCCCCTGACACCGAGGCATGTGCATTCCTCAGAATGGGAAGAGAATTACACAATACTGACTATCTGCTAAACCAAATGTCAGCCTGACATTGACCTACCTGGTCTCCAAGAGCTGCAGATGATCTCTTACTCTCAGAGGACATTGGGGGATCACACAAAAATTACTAGACAGAGCGTTTTTGTAAGCATGGAGCGATGAAAACAGTAGAGAGAAAAGATAATTTCTCTTGATGTCTAAATTAAAAAGGCTGTACCCTGTTTTTAAGTGCAGTTTTAGTCTCCTGCTTAAATAGCAATATATTTTAAAGCTATATTTCACAGCAAATAGAGCTTTAGTGAAACTTGTTGTGCTTCAGATTAAAAGGAAATGCCATAAAATTTTACCAGAAATATTATTGTTGAATTATTGTGAAAAGAAAGACCTTCAACTACAGCAGATACAAACAGAAATGACCCAAGTTTACTAACATTTTGTGTTAATTCCCATTTACTTCTTAGGTGACATCAAATACTTGAACTTTCTGCTGGATTAGAAGGGAAGTAAAACACAGCACATTAAGTTAAAACCAGGATATCCAAGAAGACAGATGACTCTGGGTCATACTCCAGCATTAACTTCCAATGTGTCCTTGGGTAAACCAAACAGAATGATTCATCCCACCCAGATATCATTGCAGTAATGCCTAATTAAAACTAATTGTGTAAATTGTTCCTGAAGAGGAGGATTATTCACATGTACTTAAGTTGAGTTGTATGCTCCTCTGCAGACATGGCCCTCTCTCCATTTACTACAGAAGAAAACTATGGGCTCAATTATATGTTTAGCTTATGCCTTATTCAGATATACATAACATGAATCTAAGTATTAGTTATCTTTAAGTTCTATTTTAGACTTTGTTTAAATTCATTATCTCTAAACCCATATGTTTAAAACATGGTTATTCCTCTTTTCATCTTGTCTTCTACAGCTAAGTGTTTAGCTCTTTGGAGATGGGTCTGCCCCTCAGTAAGTGCATGTAGTACCACACAAAACAGAATTCCTGGGGGGTTAAAGCACTACTGTAAGATAAACAGTATTGGCAACCCCTTCTCTGACTCTTGTAATGGGTGATATTTGCCTTGCAATCTGTAGTCCAGTGGTTACACTACTGTATAAGCTTTTGCTTCAATCAGAAGTGAGTTTATTTGCTGGTGGAGGTGACTAAAAAGTAAACAATCAGAAAGAAAGACTCAAACTAAAAAGAGTTTAGATCAGCTCTTTTTTAAAATTTTATTTAATCCTGTGAGTTGGAAATAATGTAGTACTCACAGAGACAATAGCTTTCAACTGGCTCCTGGCTCTGATGAAAGTTTTACCTCATTTTGACAGAATAGGTGGATTCCAGCACATGTGTAGAGCCAGAGTAGGAACCTGATTAAGAATGTGGTTTTTGAACAAATTTCTGTTTGCGGATCTCTTCCTGAAGTTTTTTTTTTTGAATGTCACAGACAAGGGAGAATATCTTCCTTCTCTGTCTGCTCTCACTCTTAGATCAGCAGGGCCTTAGTCTCACAACCACTAGCTGTGGGGAAAGACCATGTAACTGCAATAAGTTGTCCATATAGAGGACGTTTATGTGCTCTGGCATAAACACAAGACATCTTGTGGGAACGTATCTGCCCACAGAACAGCCACAGTAGTACCACCAGCTAGCGACCTCACCTCTCAGGGAGCTCAGGGAGCCCTGTTTTAGGACAGTGGAAGGACAGATGAATGCACTGCATTCTTTAGAGGCATCTCTGGGGATGGATATTTCTTGGGGAAGAGAGAAACTTCATGAAAATGAAATATTTTTACCTCAAATCTGCTTTGTTTAGTATTTACATCCCCAGTTTGTTGCCTGAAGAACACCTGCACAAATGTTTACACCTGCTTTTGCAGTGGGGCCCACACAGAGAAAAGTGTGAGGTGGGCACAGTTCTGTGTGCCCCAGCAGCAGATACATGCCTCTGGCACCACCAGTGCCCAGCTGCCCAGACAGCAAGGAGCTGCGTCTCAAGTTTGATTTATTATCTTTGTCACTTCTTGCTGTGTAGAGCATGGCATTATAAACATTAGGATATTTACAGCAAGGGCTATCTTTTCACTCTTTGTCAGTGCAACATCAATCACTGTGGCATCCCTATCCATGCCAGGAGTTTCTATGCATTACCCACAGTGTAAATAGTAACTAAGAACAGTAAGGGACACCTGTGTGCCAGTAGCTGAGTTTTTTAGGGTGTTTATGTCTGTAGTTCATAAAGAACTGTGGAATCCTCCCTTTTTAAATAGCACTTTTTAAATCTCAAGTCATATACTTTTCAGAATTTTACCCATTTAAAAAAAATTTTTTTCAGTTTTAGCTATGAATGATGGTAACCGTTCTTATCCTGAGTTGATCTGTAGATAAATGTCTGAATACCATGGAGCTTGGGGTAAGCTCTGGGGTAAGGATTAAGGACACTTTAGGATTATGGTATAAATAAGGATTATGCCACTGTGACAGTGATGACCCTTGAACCCTGCAGCAGTCCATGATGTAAACCTGATGTAAGCCATGGATGACCAAGACACCTCCAATCCCACAGCTGCAGTCCTTGGGTACTCCTCTGTCAGCGGTGTTGTGTCCCAGATTTAGTTGTATGTCAGATGAAGAAGAAACCCAGCATCCATGAACTCACATTCACAACAGTCTGTATCGAGCCAGCCGCCCTTTGACTATGAGCCAGTGCTGGTGCAGAACAGGAAGACATAAATTTATTCAGGAAAGGAGACAGAACTGAAGGATCCTAAGCTTAAATGTATTCACAGGACATAGACCTGGCAGTGATCTTAGGACTCAGAGCTGGCATAGGTCCTGCCCAAGTCCTTCTACCAGCAAAAAATGAAGATACCATTGCTAAGATTATTTATATGGAAAAATGTAATTGGATAAATTCCTTTTTTTTAATGTTCTGGCAGAACAATGTAGTGGCTGGGAGAGGTCACATTGCCCAGTCTCAATAGTATTTATCACATGAGGAGCAGAGAAACATAGGCTACAGACTGGACACTTTTTCTTAACTGTTAGTTTCAAAAGCAGCTTTTTGTGTAAAATCAACAGCAATAATGAATGAGCTGAATAGCTCCATCTCATAATGGATGTTGCTATGGAAATTATGAAAATATGCTTGTTCTTAGAATTACAAGGAGTCCCAGGAACTTTAAGGTCCCTTCCAACCCAAGTCATTCTATGATTCTACGACACACAGGATAATAGCAAAAAAGAATACATTATAACCACTTTCCTTAAGTGGTTCCATGATACTAGACAAAAATGTGTGGGCCTGTTTATAATTCTTATCCCCAAAGTCAGTCTGCTGTCATTTACTTATTCTCTAACAGTTTACATGGTCACTTCAAGCAAAGATCCTTGAACAGTGAGGATTCAAGTGTGAAGATCCACTTCAAGCTTGGGCTCAGGCAGTTCTTCAGTAAGTTTTACATTATTTACCCCATTGTTTCCTGCTGCTAGTAACTGAGAAAGGAAAGATTCAGAAAGTTCAGCTAAGCCAGTTCAAAAGAGCAGCCGCAAGTTGTTTATGTGGCCTAGATGAGACAGAACAAAGGGAGGTTTAGTAGGAGACAGGATGGGAGAAGCTGAAGTCCTTAAAAAATAAATCTGTATACCACAAGAAACAAGTTATGTATTTTTAGCATATTGGTCCCATCAGTCCATATAGGGCAAAATTCAGCTGAAAGTACATAGCACTCTTATCGAAACTGCCATATTAAGGGCAAAATTTACTTGACTGGGTAAATTGCAAGCAACACACAAACCACATCTGAAACTAAGAAGCAGCAATGCTTCCTTAACTTCAGCCAGAGCATGAAGAAACTGAACCTGGCCACACTCCTGGTTTTCCCTTGCAATATACTGTATTTCTCGGGCTCTTGAGTGCCAGGGATGCCACCTATGTGCATTACACTCGCTTCTGCTCCTTTATTGCCACACCAGGAGTATTTCTTTTGCCCAATAGAAATGAAGGTTGGGGCAAAGCTTACTGAGGCTCTGTTAGCTGGTAGGGCATTCAGTCCTACTAAAATTGTTACTGAATAAGGGAATGTTGCCTCTGAAGTACCAAAACCAATATATCATGACTTGTCAATAGACAAAGACAAATGTCACTTTAAAGGTATTTTATTAATAGAAATATATATAAATGAACAAAGAGATCCATGTACTGAATCCGTCTATTAAACTAAAAAAAGGAACTTTACTTTTTCTCAAAGGCAACTTGCTAGATTTTTGCAGTTTATTTATTAAGACCACACAGTTGTAACCTAGAATTTTATGAAGCATTAATTATAATATGAAAATTTGAAGCCACTGTTCTTGATGCTGAGTTTGTTTGTGTAACATTCCTGGATTAATTCTACCAGGATTAAAGGCAACCGTGCTAATTTTTAAGCAGAATTATGACAATTTTCTAGCAGAAACTGGTCTGCTAGAAATTTCTGGGGAATGATTTGATTTTTGTCTTCCTGGAAGTTCTCAACTTTGACAAGCTCAAAAAATACTCCATCTACTGTCTCTTTTAAAGCAGCACCTAAAGGAACTTCAGAAAGGAATATATTTGGCAAATGCAGTTTGATACCCTTGCTAGCACACGGAGTGATGACCACTACATGCTGCTGTTTGCTGGTGATGGCTTGGCATGTTAGTGTTGTTCTGCCATGAAACTAAGGCAAGACACTGCAGTTCTACCCTACTCTATTGCTGATAAGATGGGAAGATGAATGCAGAAGCTCAAGGATTTGGGGATTTATTCCTGTGTTGGATGGCTGGGTCATGTTGCTGCACCTGTGAGAAGAGTGAAGTTACTATCTTTAACTCCATGCTGAATCACTGTGCAAGTGCTCCTACTGCTCGGTGCCAGGTAGCTTTAGAAGTCCATTATCAGGGCAAAAGGAATGATAGAAGACAGGTTTACACTGAGTGAAAGATTACTGATGGAAGACATTGCACTTATACTAGGAACTTGCTTTCAAAGTGATTTACAGTAAAGCTTGTGCAGAATGCTGCTGTTGAGTGCAGCAGAGAAGGATGATGGTATTGGTTCTGGAGAGGGATAGCTGGACTCTTAAGTGAAATTTAACCAACTGCTGATCTCCCTGGCTGACATGAAGAAAAGTAATTTAGTCTGTGGTCAATGAATCTCACTTACACCTGGGTGAAGTAGAGTAATGCTTTTGATATTCCTTTCTCTGAATTGTTCAAAAAACTGTAAACAAAAATAAAACTTTAATTGTTGTATCACCTTAAGGAGTCCATTGAACTTTGCATTTCAATTATCCTTTCATCAAAATGGTGATAACTGTACCTACCTGCCCCCCTGAAAAGTTGTGAGAATAAATTATTGTTCCTAAACAGCTTGCATGCTGAAAAGGGATGGAAAAGTTAATGTTAACATTTTGGAAAAGAAGAGCAGAGGGAAGAAAAGGTCACAGGTAAAATCCAGGTGTACTTTTTGCTGTTTCCTTACCCAGTATAGCAGTCACTTCAGGACAAAAGAGGCCAGGCACAGGAAAACAATACCAAGACACTTCTGGCAGGATTTCCAGCGCAGGCCAGTACTGCAGCAACATCTGCTCATGGCTCTTCAGGATTATTTCTCATCATATGGAAAAAGCACAGGAGAACAGGGGTTGTTGTACAAGCAAAGGAAGAGAGGCTATTAATTCGTTTGCTGTTGCTTAACCCGGGCTCAGGCAGTATTCTTCCCAGGCCTTCTTGAACACACCCTGGTACCTGGGAACACTTTCATATGGAACAGTTATGAAACACTGTGGCTAATGTAGTTCTGATAAGAAGCTGTGGCAATAGTTATAAACTGCTGAGCTCTATAGATAGCAATACACTTGGTAACAGGAAATGGGACATGGTTTCTTCACCTGTGCAATTAGCGAAGCAAGTCTCTGCATGTTCATACACCCTTATACAAGCAAGAAGTGGATAGAAAGATCCTGCTGGCACTTGGGCTCATCAAAATGCCATGGAGACAGCAAAGTATCAGAAGGCACTGGGCAAAATAAAAGAGCTTAGAATGCACTAGCTTCTTACAGTGAAATTCTCTAATACCTGTACTGCTGTGTAAATAATTACAGCGCTGACAATGCTTGACTGTTGGTATGAATGGTATTACATATTATTCTCAACCTGGGATTGCTTTCTGCATACATACAGAAAGGTTTTTGTTTTCTAAAACATCTGTCAAGCTAAGGAGCTCTACAAATGCTGGGCCTCTGCCTACAATCAAAACCAAATAAAGCAAGATTAATGTAAAATAATAGAGAGAAATTAAAAACTTAGTCACGGCATCTTGTGTCAATGTTTCGCTCATGTCCCTCAGCAAACAGTTGTCATTTAATTTTTCCCAAGCAATGAGTTAAACTACTTATGAATAGCATTTTCCCAGCTCCCTCTCCCCTCTGCCAGATGCAAGGAATTTAACCTAACTGGAATTAAAATCCATGGTCTCACTGGCCATAAACTTCAGATCATTGTGGTCCGGTTTTGTTTAATCACTACCAAATTTCACACCATTTGAATTCATGTGATCTGACAGTGATTCAAATCAGCTTTTTTTCTAAGAGCTAATATTTCAAAACGTGTTGCATAAATATGATCATCTTACTTTTAAGAAGGTTTGTGAGAAATCTACTCTGTATATAGAAGGGGAAGGTAATGGAGAGTTAGCACTAGAATATCCCTGACCATCTGCTGGGGGGGCTTAGCACACAGTGGAAAAGCAAGACTGGACAAAAATTTGAAAAGTTTCTAAAATCTTTAAAGGTGTAACTCTAAAGACACAGAGACCACATAATTCTAGGGCTTGTGGTCAATATTTGTAATGGGGAGAAGCTTCTGTGAGGTGACAGCAAGTATGATCTTAGTGACGGAAAACCACTGCCCTGACAACATGAATAGAAACAAAACCCTACTCCTCTCTGAACTGGCTGCAAATAAGTACAGCATTTTAGTCCTGTCTGTTGTGCAAAAAGGAGATTTTTCTAGATCTCAAATACCTAAAAAGTATAGAATAAAAAATTTAAAAGTCATATAAGTGGATATAATTTGGAAGAAAAAAGTTGGAAAAATATGTTGAACCTTGGAAAAGGAAGAAGAGGTTTGTTTCCTGTCTTGTGCATTGCTGATGGCATGGTTGGCACTGCGTGCATTGTAATTACAGCCATTAGAGATACACAAGTGTTGCTGCAGGTACTCTCAGTAAAGTTCTTAGCTAGTAATGACTTCTAGTGCTGCACTTCATTACACATCAGCAGAAATATATTATTCTGTGGACCAAACATTCCTACACATTGTTGTGCCAGCAGGCCACTAATTCATTTCAGTGAGAAATCCAACTTGCAAAACATGATCAGGGTGTCTCTGTTTGGTAAGCTGCCCACACAGTGCTTATTGCAAGCCAGACACACACATGGGCTTTGACAGTGTGCCACAAAACCACATGGCACATGGGTATGTTTCCAAACACTCCTGACACCTATTTGTCTGAACTACATCCTGAGAACATATTCTGGTGACTGTCAAGGTTTATGAAGGCCTGCACCTCTCTGACTTGATTCCCCTTTTCTGTTGTCGACCCAGGCTGAACAAAAAATGTTGTTATTTTTTAAATTTGGTTGGTTTGGGTTTTTTTTTAAATAATAATCTCTGCTTTTTGTTTTGCTTTACCACAATATAATTTCATCCTCTTTTTTTTATGGGGCCCCTCTTCTCTTCTCAGCTATATGAGATCTTTTCTCCTTTACAGCAGATTTAAAGCAAAAGTGATAATAAAAGAACAACTCCTACATCTAGCCAGGAGAGAATATTTTTCCATGCAGGCACTTCAGAAGACAGATCTCTCAGCCACAGACCTCCTCAGAAACCCTGCCTTGCAGCAGATTAAGGCTGGGATGGTGAAGAAGCTAGAACAAGCAACATGTGCTGAGAAGGGTCTAAGGAGACCTGTGGCATGTAGCAACACGCCAGAAGGCTTTCTGGACTTCAGCTAGTCCTCCAGGACTAAATACCTGGAGAGTTTACAGCTACCATGATCTTGTTTTTGCCTGGCCTACATCTACAGTAGACAATCTCAATCCTGTATTTTAAGTATTACTTAGCATGTACTTCATTTTACTGTCATTTGTATCACTAAGGCTGGAGTGACTTAATTAGCGCTCTTTAGAAGTCAAGGGCCTGCAAAGGCATCTCAAATAGGAAGTAACAGAGATGAAGTTGGACTGAAATGAAGAAATTACTCATAAAACAAATTTTAGGCAGTGTAGACTCTTGACTATTGAACACACACACAGCACAAAGCAACTGGACTGCTGGAAACTTTAGAATCAAGCTATAGCGAGCAGTGAGAGCACAAGAGTTTATGTGCTGTGTCAGTACATGCACAGTGAGCATTGGCAACAAGAGAAGGGCTTGGACAGCAGGCTCACTGAGAAGAGGTTGGTCTTGAGGTTCTCCAGCCTCTGAAGATCAAGATAACTCTTTGAACACCTGGCTCCTCATTCTTATATCACTGTTCAAGTCATTTACATCAAACACAGCAAACAAATTATGCCAAGTCTCTTACAGACTTTTGGAGTACCCAGTCTCATGTTTTAAAACAGGCATCACCTTCCCTCTTGCTTCAAGCTCATTTCAGTCCATTTACCCAGGAATAGACCTCCTTCAGCTGTAGAATGGGAGTGATCGTCTGAAAGGAGAGAAAGAGGGGCAAATTCAGAGCAGGGTGTCCACTACAGATGTGAGGGAGCACAGCCAAGGTGCAGGGCAGAGGAAGGCCCTCTGATGTCAGATAGGCACTTTCCTCTTACACCCACGCGTGAAAGGATGAGGTTCATGAAAAAGAAAATTACAGATTCGCGGATTCAATTAGGAGAAGTGCATAGCACACAAAAATGAGCAAAGTATTCAGGGAGCATTTACTTTGCTCAGGGACATCCGGATGTTAAGCGTATGGAAGCCAAAAGCTGAATCCATAGACAGTAATCTATATATGGCACAGCAAAAAATGTGTGGCATTTGTGATATTAATGTCACCTCTCGTATTGCCTCTCTGCTTTGGAGACGTTCTTATAGTGCCCCTTTACCACTGAATATGAACCCTGGTTTTGGGTAGAAAGGGTTTTTAATATGTTGTTTCCTTTGTGGTTCCAAAGAGGGTACAACGTGTCTCTGAATCTCTGTACAATAGATAGGTCTGGTGAATTACAACAGCAGGAAAACTGGCTGTTAGAAAAGATTCCCATTCAGAAAAACAGGTGGATTAGAAAAGTAAGAGAAGTGCAGCAAGCTCTGGGACTAAAGGGGGAAAGTGTTTGAGATATGAGTATCAGAAAATAACTGTAGTATTTAGATACTAAACAAAGAAACAGTATAATAGAAGAAAATTATTCTTCATGTTAGTGTATTGAAAAAGAAGACTCAGTTCATTGGAGCCGGCAGATAGGAACCACTTTAATGTTACCAGCTTTCTTAGAAAGTATAACAAAGAGATTCTGTTTCAAGGAAAACATTTCGCAAAACACTTCAGTGACCTTCAGAATCACAAAGCAGCTTAAGACTGTTGTAACAAATATTTAGTATTCCCCATGTCCTGAAACCGTTTTTTGCTGTTTACAAAGCTCTGTAAAGTTGCTCGGGATCATTTCACTGTTCAACCAATGCATCCACTGAAACTGCCTTTACTTTTAAGTTGGTAACAAACAGAAGAACGCAGTAATGTGCCCAGTGAAAATGGACACAGAGGTTACTTTCTTAAGGAGACCATGGTTTAAAATAAGGCCCTAATTTAGAGGCATTTTAGAAAATAATTTTGTGCCTTAAATACAAAAGTAATTTTGTAATTTTTGAATCATTTATGTTTCTGGGTACGTGGCAACTACTTGCATTCATATTTGCCAAAATTATCATAGCAAAATTGATTCAGCCACTGTGCTTAAGTATGTGTTTTTCCCTCTAGTATTTTATATTTGTTACATTGCTCTAGAGGGACTATGAAATGGATTTTTATTCATGAAATTGACATCTCTATACTCCACAGTATTAAAACTAAATGTTTTAGCTACAATCTTAATTTCCCTTATTTATTGCCCCATCTTTGTTTTCTGCCTTTGTAGTATCATGGCTAAAATCTGACAAGAAGCTGCTTGAGGAACAGTCTGGTCTTTTTGTAGTACCACAGAGTATGCAACATACTTAGAGTAGAAGTGAAATGAAATTATAATAAAAAATCTAGAAGATTTTGCATGTAATTAGCTACGTGAATTATGATGATTTTATCATAAATTATATATATAATTTATCATAAATTATATATATAATACATCATAGTATACATTTTAAAATTGCATTACTTGGAAATTGTAGTGTTGGGAATGATTTTCCTAGCCCTCAGAAATGTGGGTAAAAATTACAAACTATATATAAGAATGTTCATATTCACTGTATCAAAGGAAATAATCTGCTAGCAAATATTCAATTTCATAAGTATAGGTAAAGTAGGAAAAATATAAATTAATTCAGCATGATCAGATGTGAAACAGCATATATTTCAGATACCAAAGTGCGATTCAGGAGAGCAGAATATGGTTTTGTTCTGTTTCGGTCTTTGCAAAAGGAGGTACCCTGAGGTTTCTTTAAAACTTCACAACATTTCTAGGATAAATAATGAAAATTTCAGTAATTTCTTGGACATGCAGCATGTACTTACTTTAATATCAGGAAGTGGGTCTTTTAAATGTTGGGCCAGGCTTTAGGCTGGTATAGTTGAATATAGTTCCACTGCATTGAGGGTTAAATACTAGGATATTAACAAACCACAGGACACCAACAAACACATTCTGGGCTGCAATCAGAAGAGCATTGCCAGCAGGTCAAGGGAGGTGATCCTGCACCTCTACTCAGCCCTGGTGAGGCCAGATCTGGAATGCTGTGTCCAGTTCTGGG
>VWZW01002521.1:1126405-1140606 GCA_013397115.1 Edolisoma coerulescens | reverse complement strand
TCGTATTAGGAAAGGCTGAGAGAGTTGGGACTGTTCACCCTCAAGAAGAGACGACTGAGAAGGGACCTCATCAAGTGACCTCATCAAGTATCTGAAGGGAGGGTGTCAAGAAGCTGGATCCAGGTCCTTCTTGGTGGTGCCAAGCAATAGGACAAGGGGCAGTGGGAAAAAATGAGGAATATGAGGAAGGACTTCTTTTCTGTGTGGGTGACCATGCACTGAAACAGGTTGCCCAGAGGTGTTGTAGAGTCTCCCTCACTGGAGATACTCAAGAACCATCTGGACACAGTCCTGTGTTGTGTGCTTTAGGATGACCCTCCTTGAGCAGGGAGCTTGGAACAAATGACACACTGTGGTCCCTTCCAACCTGACGCATTGAGTGATTCTGTGAACTGTTGGTGCATTGCATCAGCATGGAGTCACCTTTCAGACACCAGTTATGACAGCTGCTGACATGTTGCTTACTCTTTTGCTTTAGCAATACTTCGTCATGGACTACATATCTAATGCATAATAGCACGTATGAACATACAATAGTATCCTATCCACCCCTTAACCCAAGACATAGTTAACTGGGGTGATATCTGTCCTTTAAATCAGAGGGTATTTAGAAATGTGGGAAAATATAGCAAAGTAATTTATTTTGCATTTCCCAGAATTAGATAAATGCTGTGGAAGTATTCACAATCATAATTTAACATTCCTTAATTAATTTGCTTTGTCTGTCACACCTTTTTCACACTTCTTTGATATTTAACTGTTTCCATACAAGGTAGAATACCTGTAGGCAACAGGTACAGAAGAATATTTGGGAGTACTTTTGCTGGAGCCTTAATGCTAACACAGCTACAGCCTTTAAGAATCTATGTGTAGACTTGTACCACTGTGCCAAACTCTGCCTGTAGGACTCTGATGGCCTGTGCTCTCACCCCTTTAAGTTTCCCTAAAGATTCTCAAAGAGGTTGCATTCAGACCCTTGGTGACATGCCTGCTCCCCATGAAAGGTCTGACACCTGCTCCTTATTCCCTAGACAGAGAGAAGCACTGCAGACAATACATGCTGATTTCTTTGGCCACACAGCCCTCTAACCAAAGAGTAATTTGCTGTGTAAATGTCTGAATCAGCCAGAGGAGTTTTTCTTTTATGCTTTGGAAAAGCTGATTATTTCATGCCATGCATAGCCGTATTGCCCAATGAGAGTTGGTTTATCAGCCCCACTCATACAAGTAGGTAACTGTGAAAAGACTCAGTGGTGAACAAGTTCCTGCTGGAAATAGCAGATAGAGTTTCTTTCAAAGCCACACCTGTTCATGTGAAACAAGCCTCTTAGGTGAGCTGCCTGCTCTCTCATGGCATTGAGAAACACAATGTCACAGCCCAATGAAAAGCAAGGTAAGGCCATATTAAGCACACCAACACATATGCAAGCAAGGAAATGGCTTTAGACTGCCGAGAAACATTGCCCATTTAAGCATATCTAATATTTGTACTCTCACACACACAAAACATTTGGTGCCTGAGTAGTAATTCTATTTGCTTGAGAGGGAAAAGGAATGAAAGGGCAAAGGCAAGGTTACCAGGAGGGGATGCATAAAATGTTTCTGATTCAACTGTGATGAAGTCAGCTGAAGACAAAATACCTTCTGGTTTCTGCAAATGCCCAGGACCCTACAGTTGTGATACACAGAAAAAGAATATAGCCTTTCCATATTCAAACTTACAACAATTACGTGCCTGAGAAGAACCTTCGACTGTAAGAAAAAGCAGAACAAGTCACGAAGAAATTGATGAGAAGATATAATCTTGTAATAGCCCCTTTTGGAGGAAACAGTAATTTGTAGACTCTTGCTTCCTACTTATCAAAATCAACTGTCACACCTTACACTGACACCATGGGCTTGGAATACATGATGCAATGCACGGATGGCTCATGATGACAAGCATGCAGAATTAAACTGTCCCCTGTATTACAGCTGATCCACCCAGTTATGACTCACTGGTGAAGGACTGAACTTTTTGTCCTTAGGCAAAGGGCACAGCAGCTGTGTCTCCCAGACAGAGTGCCAATGCTTTCATGACATCTCCAAGTGCACTCAAGATAACACTGATTCAAGAGCAGTTTTTTCTACCACAGGGATTTTTGGCACAGACAAGTAGAAGGCTTGCAGACAAGCAAGACAGACAAAAAAAACCCCTGTGGCTTTCACTTTCACTCTCTGGGCTGAGGTCTCAAACCTAAATGAAATTGGGGGAAATGACTCAATCATTTGTTTGTTCACTTTTTTCAATATCTGAAACAGATCATGTTCCCGAACAAGGTGAAATTTTGATGGATCCTGCAGCTGTTCCCACTGTTTTATCCTTCATGTCCAGACTGATATCACTAACATTAACACAACAGCAACCAGCTGCTTATACTTCTGTTCCTGGCAAGACTCTGCTCTCACAAATGTAAGCAGGGCTGATTATAGACACTGGTGGTTGCTAAGAGCAGTTGATTCCAGAAGCAGGTGAGTCGATATTCCATTTCAGGGGCATCCTTTTGGAGAGCATTCTACCATTCATCTATACGAAATCATATTCATTCCTATCCGTATGTCTTTATATAACAGTCACTCTCTGGGTCAACATGAAAACTGAACTGGGAAGAGAACTCCTGAGTAAAGCAGAAGTCACTACCTCAAAAGACCATGATGCTAAGAGCTCTAGTAACCCCCGATCTCTTCTACTGCTGAGCAGTGCCCAGCATGAAACCAGTTCTCACACCTAACAACTTACTATTAACAAACTAAAACAGATTCTGCTTAGAGAAAATGTACATAAATTTTGCTAATTCACTATTTAAGAAACAGAGTTCTTTTTTCAGAGCTGACTCCATTGTAAAAAATCAAAGTTCATCGTTCTCTCTCACCTGTTGTACACCCAACTATAAGAATATTCCTTTGCAAAGAAATTTAGAAGAACATTAAACTGTGGTGCTTTTGTAATGGGCTTAAATGGTAACTGAAACTTGATAATTTCCTCAGCAGTCTTCCCCACATTTTTAAGGAATAACTCCTGTCAAGGACAATGTAACAACACAACTAAGGATGATATTTCATTTGCAAAGAACAGGAAAATGCTATGGAAATACTGAATGTTTTTAGAAACAGAAACTCAGATGCCATCGTTTATATTGGTTATCTAGAGAGAAACTGAAAACTCAGGTTTCAAACTGTGCCTGTCTAGACTCAATGTACATTAGTCTTCTGAGCCACTTAACAGCTGCTTCACTGTGAAAGTGGTAATTAAATAACCACAGCAGAAATACAAATGACGGACAACACAGGAAGTTTGGCAGCTCAAACATCTCAGGTCACCCTCACTGCTTCTAACTGGATGCACATCCCTGTGCAAAGCCCGAGTCTGTAACTGCTGTGGAAAATGGGCATAGGTCAGAACAGATGATCCCTGCGAGCTGAGTAAGGAACACCCGATGTACCAATGGGAAGCACTCTGCATGCAGGACCCCCCACTGTTTCAGCTAGTCTCGGCTCACCACACCCTGTGCACCTCCCAGATGAGCAGGAGTAGCTACTGAAGTCGTGACCTATTAGCCCAGTTCAGCATACAACTGTGAAAATGGCTCTGCTGGTGCAAGTCCTGAGCAAAACAGTTCTTTTGCTCCAGAAAAAAAAAACATTTCTCTGTTTGAAATAGCAGGTCTGGACTGTGCTATAAACACATTACACAATTTGGAACAGCAGAGCTTCTCAGACACAGGGGCCTATTACTTGCAACTCCTTTAAAGAAATGCAGGTACAGCTTTTGCAGGACGTGTACCTGTATTAGACGTGGTAAATAAGAGGTGTTCCCCAAAAAGAGTTGGGAAAACTTGCTCAATGTGGTTGTGAAATATAGTTGCACAGCAGCTTCTATCATGTTCCTGTGACCTATATTATGGAGCTTAGTTTCACAAAATAAAGGAACTGGGATATCAGAAAGCATTGTGGTAAGATGGAGAGGCAACAATAACAGCTAAACAAGCAACTCTGGAATCATTAATATCTGATTGAAATATTGTGTTAACAACTATTTAGAAACAACTGTTTCTAAACCACTTCAGGAATAGCCACTAAAATAGCTTTTTAAAAACAGTATTCTTAAAACACCAGACAAATTTTCCTCTTAACAATTTCAGCTGTGTATTTTTGTCATTAGGTTACACTGTCCTCCGGTTCTTTCAGCAGCACCCAGGCAGAACTTGAACAAGTCAGGATGTCCCTTTCAACCAGTGCTATGAATCTGTGACTCTTTGTGACGACCAAGCACATGGCTAGAACAGATGTCTCAGTGCATTCTGGCTACTTACACATAATTTTTCTGTCCATCTTCAGTCTGTACCTCCACTCATATTGTGGGAAACTGCATGCAAATACTCACAGATATCATAAAGGAGATCCCAGCACTCCATATGGGAGTGCAGAGTGATTCCTGGATGCTTGACAATTCTGTAGTGGTTGGGAAAGATTCAAATACAACTCATATGTTCGTGGCCATTTGGGTAAGAGGCATTCCTTAGGGATGCCTCTGACGAAGCTAATGGCATATGCTGTAATTCCAGCGCTTGAGACATGAGTAGGAAACCCTGTGAGATACCTTGGACTATAATCAATCATGAGTTATTTTGTCATCAGTGTGTTAATGTGGACTTCAGAAATTGCCGGGCACTCTGCTTCAAGGCAGGGCTGAGCCTAATTTCTAAGACAGGTATCTTTCTAAAGCACTTATTCCCTCCACCCTCTAAGCTTTGATAAGTAATGACCAAAACATCTTTACAATTTTGCTCACCTATCTGGCCAAGGCAGTTTTGCTTCCAGGCTGTCATGGCTGTACTAGCGAGGACGGACTGTGAGCTTTCCAGCTGCTCCTGGATCTGCTTCTACTGAGCTCAGGAGCCACCTCCTACCCTAGCCACCATTTTTGTACCGTGGTGTCCAATGCTGGGGCCCAGGAGTTCCTTAAGGACTAATCTCAGTGTCAGTACCCATAGATCCATTTAAATTTATTGTTTGTATCTACACGTATTCTTGGAGCATCAAATAGTTGTTCTTGGAAGCGACAAACATTACTTTTAGATCTAGTGTCCCATTCAGTCATGAAACATCACTACTTAGCTCACTTCTGTAGCTAGACTCTGTTCCCTTGATTTAACCCTTTTCAGCTCTTACTCTTGGCTTACAAAAACATTCGTGTTTTTGATCCTGTAGCCCAAGGGGGCTCTCTTGACTGCAATTTCTGTTCTGTTGCTCCCCGACCAAATTCTTTCTCCCAATTCAAGCCCTTGGTGTATGCCTTTGGTTCCTAAGTCCCCAAACAACTTGCCCTTCGTTGAATCCACTAAGACTTTGGAATGTGCTCTTGGCTATCCTTGCTTGGGTTAACAAGAATGCAACAGTTTCACAGTAAAAAGAGTTGAGAGATGCAAAGAACCCTGAGTGTCTGCTTGGGTCTAGCAGGTGGAAAAAGAAACTTGATTACATGTTTTTAATGGTAGTACACCTTTAACTTGCACTCAGCATTTTTAATTTTCAAGAAAGTTTGCATTGATGGCAACTCAGAAACTCTACTGTAGAATGAATGCTTACTCTTTTGAAAATCATGAAATATGTAGCTATCTCATCAACTTGCAATTTTGCTTGATTTTTTTCCTTATCTTTACAAAACTGAAATACCCATAGAAGACATTGGCCATTATGAGGTGATGTCAATGGCCAGTTGAGTTCCATGAATAAAACAATAAATTATAGTCCAAGTGAAAAGTCCATGCATAAAGTGTATCCAACTGGACAATTAACAATTAGTATTTTTTTAAGATACTTGTGAAAAGATCCAAGTTTATTCTCAGAACTATTAATGAAAAACGTAACTTTAAAACATTACCTAAACAGATAAAAATGTAAATGTAAAGGACCTTCTTCTTCCCTCTCTATGCTTGTACTCAGTATTTCTCTAATGTGTTTCCTGGTTAAAAACAACAATTATATTTTGATATATATTCTGCTCAGCATGTGAAATTCCATGTACATACTGTCAGATGAAGAACTATTTGCTCAGCTGGTGGGAAAATACAATGTTTATGCTCAAAACCAGTAGCCAATGGTGTGGATGCTGAAAGCTTGGTCACAGGGAGATTTTCTATCTGCCAGTGTCTGTGAGAGTCCTTGCTTTCACACAGACACTGGCCGAAAACAGTTGGAAGTTTTTATAAACTAATTCCTTTATCTTGCAGGTGCAAGATTGTTATGCAGTATTGTTGTGAGAAATATTTTGAAATGGGTGTTGTAGGATTTAACCAATCACTCTGGGAAGTGGATGGTCAAGCACCAATGGCCTTGTGCCATTCAAGCAAACTAAGATATATAAACGAGTCTGTAAATTAATAAATAATTCTTTTTCTTCCTAGACCGAGCTCGTGTCATTTACTGCTGTCCCCGGTACAACAGTGACACAATGGAACCACTCAATGCTTATTCTGCAGGATCATGTTAAACACTAACCAAGAAGAGGCGCAAAATAATGAAGTTACCTCCATATTTGGGAAGTAACACCAGTTTATCCAGCAGTTAGCTATAACTTTGGGGTTTACGACCACCACAGGGAACCCTGGGATATAAGAACATGTGCAAAGGGGAGGGAACATTTAATAATAGCAAATTCAGGGAAATAATTATCCTATGTATGTTTATTCCATGAAAATCAATTAATATTATGTAAAATACAGTATAAAAGCAGAAGCTTTTCTACACTCAACTCAACTGGTGGAGATATCCCCTGCACATCCAGTGCCATAATAAAGAATGCCTGCTTCTTAATGCTACATTTGTGTTAAGGAGCTTTATTTTACTGAGGTTTGGTAATAATATCTGCAACAGATTTAGTTCTTAAAAGGAAGCTGTTTGCTTAAGATTTCTTAGAGATGTGACTTTTAAAACACCAGAACAGAGAGATTATTTTTGAACCAAAGCTAGCCCCAAAAGTGAGAGGACTTAAGAGCTTTAAAAAAACCCCAAACAACTCTGAGCCTACATATATATATATACACATATATATACACACACACACATATATATATTCTTTAGAAGGGAAACAAGGCTGGTGAAGGGTCCGAAACACAAGTCCTGAGGGACTGGGGATATTTAGCCGGGAATAAAGGAGGCTCAGAGGAGACCTTATCACTCTCTACAACTCCCTGAAAGGAGGGTGCAGCCAGGTGACATGATAAGAAGACAGAGCCTCTTAAGCTGTGCCAGGGGAGGTTTAGGCTGGACATTAGGAACAAGTTCTTACCAGAAAGATTGACTGGGCATTGGAATGGACTGCCCAGGGAGGTTGTGGGGTCACTTTCCTGGAGGTGTTCAAGAAAAGACTGGACGTGGCACTCAGTGCCATGGGCAAGTTGACAGGGTGGTGTTAGATCATAGGTTGGACTTGATGATCTCAAAGGCTTTTTCCAACGTAGTTGGTTCTGTGATTCTGTGAAATAGATCTTGCTATAGATATAGATATACTGTTTCCTTTTGTACTTCAGATGCGAAAAATATCCTAACTATCACACTGTTTCAATCAGATGCTCTCACTCCTGACCACCACACTCTTTTTCTCATACCACCACACAGGGAGAGACTCCTGGCCATCCTCCTTGGCCTGTTGCTCTGCAGTAATCAAAATACCATGGCCAGATGGTTTTATTTTCCAGGAGGTGAGGATAGCATGATATGCCCCAGAAGGAGCATGTAATTTGTTTATAGGACATTTTTTAAAAAATAGAACACTGGTGTGTAGATACGACAATTTTGTCTGTATATTGAAAAATAATGTCTTTTCATCTCAGAGGGATAATCCTTGTTCTGAAAATTTCAAAATAAAAATGGAGACAAGAGGAGGTAAAGGAATAAAAAGGGAGCAGATGAAAATTAAAAAAATTACCTGCTAATACGTAGTTATAACAAAGTCCCATTGTTCTTACTCATTGATAATTGGAAATTAAAAGGAGAAACTCTGGAGTACATAACAGAGGACAAGCCAGAGCAAACATTTGGAGGTGGGCCTTGGAGAACAAACCCTTATGAAATGTGGCTGCCAAAGTGAAAAATAAGAACTTTTAAGGAGAGTCAGGAAAAAGCAGTAAAGAAATGGAAGGTACTCAGAGCATTTAAAGGAAAAAGGTTGAAAAGGCCTGCATGAATTAGCAAGGTCTCCTTATCAAAATCAAATATAAAATGGAATCTTACAAGAGGTGGGAGCAGGACAGGCAGCTCAGAAGGAATACAGACACACTTTCTGAGCACACAGGAAAAGCCACAGTCCATCTGGAGTTGAATCTGATGAAGGATGTGAAGGATGATGAAGTACCCTGTAGCAAAAGGAAGATCATAGAAAACGTAGGAGACTGCTTAAGCAGGGAGGATACCTGGTGATGAAGGACATGGATAAGACTGAATTACTCAGTGCTTACCTTCAGTGGAGGAGGATCACGTTAGGGAACATTGAATGGTACTGGACACACAGGGGACTATTCCATCTGATAGATGCACATGAGTGCTGAGGCAGCGGGCCTCTATTGATTGTCTTTGACATGTCAGCAGAACATGGGAGGTTCCTGACGACTAGGAGAAAGAAAATTTCCCTCCTGTTTTCCAGAAGGGCCACAAGTTACAGCCAGAAAACTATAGGCTGATTAGCCTCACCTCAATCTCTGGGAAGGTGATGGATCAACTATCCTAGAAACCATTTCTAAACAAACAAAGAACAAGAAAGTGATTGGAAATGGTTGGCATAGAAGGGAACCAACCTTTTATGTAGCCTTCTATGACCAGATGACTAGTTTGGTGAATAAGAGGTAGTAACTGGAAGTTGTGAATCTGAGCTTCAGGAAGGCTTTTACCACTGTCTCCCATAATATCCTCATAGACAAAATGACAAGGAATAAACCAGATAAGGGTATGGTGAAGTAAACTGAAAGCTGGCTTGGGCAGCTTAGCTCCAAGCCTTGTGATCAGTGGCAAGAAGTCCTGCTGGAGGCCAGTCACTACTGGAATGCATCAAGTGTCAATAGTGGGGCCAGGGCTGTTTGAACCCTCAGACCGTTTGCAAATGATACAAAACTGTGAGGTGTGGCTGGTAACATACATGTGTGGATTTCAATTCAGAGGGACTTTGACAGTCTGGAGAGATGGGCTGACAAGAACTACATAAAATTCAAGAAAGAACATTCCAAGTCCTGCATCTGGGGAGGAACAACCCAAGGCAGCAGTACACACTGAGGGCAAATCATCTGGGAGGCAGCTTTGCAGAGAAGGACCTGGGGGTGCTGGTGGACACAAAGTTGACCATAAGCAGCAATGCACCCTTTAGACAAAGAAGGCCAACATCATCCTGGCTTTCATTGTTATGTGCATTGCCACTACATGTAGTAGCATGGAAATAGACCAGCTGAGGGTCACAAAGATGACAGAGACTGGAGCATCTGACATACGAGGAGTGACAAAAGAGGTGGGATTGTTCAATCTGCAGAAGGCTCGGGGGAACATTACCAACATACACAAATACCCAGTCAGGGGGAGTAATGAAGATGGAGACTGACTCCAAACTCAGCAAATTACTCTCAATGACCCTGCTCAAGCAGAAAGCTGGAATAAATGATCTGCAGAGGTCTATTCCAAACTCAGCTATTCTGTGACTCTGTGAAATTATTTACCTTGGTTTTCTAAATGTAATTATTCTCCAAGTATTCCACAATTTAATGCTGAGTGCATAAGCATAACTATTTCCAACAGCAATACTTGGGAGGTTTATAGGTTAATCAGCCTGGATCAATTTGCCAAGAAGAATACATGTACCTGAAACATTGTTGTTTGAGATTTTTTTTAAAAACTGCTTTTATATTCTATTACAAAATGATTTCTGAACACCAAAAGTACTGAAGCTTTATTCCTTCCAGATTTATACTCTGAGGTTTCATTGCAACCTGTGGCTTTAACTTTTTCAATCCTTGGGCATAAGAGCTCTGGTGTCCAATTTTTTGAGACGAGAGAAAGACTGTGTTATGGCTAGCCTAGAACTACATTTGTTAAAACTCACAGGCCACTTCACATATGCTGATGAGATAGCTTGTTACTGCCAAATAAAGAGGACACTGGCAGAACTGTCTCTTACTGGTCTCTCTCTCTTGCCCCTACTAGACAGATCTTTATATTTACAAGTGCTCTAGGAATTAAATAAAGTTCTTAACTCAGGTGTGGAGGCTAACAAGCAGGGAGCAATTGCATAGATTTCTGTATCAAATCCAACTGCATACTTTTTTCATAATCTAAACATTTAAACAAGAGGAAGATGCAAGACAGACTATTTATATAATAACAAACATGCAGAGCTGTAATACACAGGTTTCTTTGATTTAATTTAAAAAAGGAACAAAAGTGGATTTTTAATAAAAGAAGTCAGACATTTCAGAGTTTAAATTACTAAAACCAGGTTTCAAAGTCACACAATCCTTACTGATTCATATTCCTTTTATAATAAGGTATTTTACAAAACAGTTTCAGAGTGCAGATGCATTAATGGATCTGATCATTATGCAAAGAGAAAAATTCCACTGTCTGTCCCCTTATTTTTATATTTTCATAAAGAGATTGGCTCATAAGCAAGAGAAACCAAATTTGTCCTTGCTTTTTATTTGCCCAGAACCTCAGTGATACCATTCTAAACAGAAACAGTAATAGTAAAGTGAACTGGAGAATATATACTTGGAAACACTAATACAAATTCTGAAATAAAATTGTATTTAAAATCCACTGAATTGCTAAGTGTAATCCAGGTGACAAATTGTCTTGCCATCTGAGGATGGAGACTTAGATCAATTTTCTCTCTCTAAAGCTTATGTAAGCAATGGTTTTCAACAGAAACTGATGGTTGAGAAGAAAACTGAGAGGTCTGTACACAGTTAAAAGCTTTCACAGATCCACTAGAAAGAGAAACTTTTGTGGTTTTGGTTTCCACAGCCTTCTCAGCATTGATAACAGTATCACTGCAGGTAAATCGACTATTGTTCCTTTGTTAACTATCTAATTATATGTATCCCTTTTTATCAGTTCAAAATTACATGAGTGTTTATATTGCATCATTTTTGCTGTTGGAACAAGTCTCATATCTAGGCCACTTAGGACCTTTATGAAGGAGATTTCTATTAAATGAATCTTTTTCAGTCTGCAACAAACTCCACTCAAACACTGTTAATCAGTATTTTGGCAAAATGATGAATGAACAAAGAACAGCAGCTTTATAGCACATGGGAGAACTAATTTTGTTTTTAATTTAAACATAGTACACATTTGCATTAAGTCCCAAGCACTTGATTAAAACACCGGGGTGTATCATGCCCCAAGGCATAATGAGGCACCTTTGAGGAGGCAGATTGGCACCACCTGAAGAACACTGCTGTCTGTGAATTGTTGCACTCCACACTAACAGATGGGAGACTAAGAGTACATCCCCTGCTACTGAACTGTCACAACTCCAGGTGACCCCATGCTTCAGGGAACCTTTACTCTTTGCTCCCCCACTAACCTTAGTATACCTGCTGAAAGAATGCATGTGGTAGTAGGTTTGACTAGAGAAGTTGCTCAGGTTGAAGGCCTTACCATACCTGATTTTCCTCCATTACAATCCTGAAAGTATATTGAAGCTCCTGGTTTTAAACCAGACATCAACTTGAACGTTGAGTGCTGCAGCTTTTTACCTTAAACACCTCATGAGGGAGTTCTTTCTCCCCATACAACCAGAGGGCAGAATGACATCCCAGAGAGGATGGCAGAAAGGTGGATCCTTTTCTAAACAAAGTTATTTATGCTAGCTTAGTGTTTTCCCATGTGACATTGCTTGAGGGCTGCTCATTCATCTGTATCGTTTGCTGAAGTATAGGAGTCAGTACCTTTATTCACTTTATTCGTGAAGAAGCCTCAGCAAAGTTTGTTTGCATGGAGCCATTATCCCTACCTATTGCACAATAAGAAGCCTCTCAATCTAATCTCCCAGGCAAACACCTTCTAGGACAAAGAATAAGCTTTACTGCCTCAGTTTAATAAACTGTGATTATTTACTTTACAGACTAACGGAGACAGGCCCTCAATCTTCCTCAATTCCCTGTACAGCCATATTTTAAGTCAAGATACTCTTTTGCATAGGCTGTTTCTGCCTTGGAAGAGAGATGCAAGCCAACCAGGTAAGGGTTATATGAGCTATATTCCAACAATTCATACATATCAGCTCATAATTCTCTGACTCAACTGGTCTTGTGACTGTGCCAACATTGAGCATGGCAATTCAAATCATGGCTAAAAAATGCCTATAAAGCTCATTGAGGCAATCTTAAATCAATATAAATGTGATCATTAGACTTTAAATGCAGGAACAAATAGAAAAAACCCCTGCCACTTTCAGTTACAAATGACATACAAACACAATAGGGGAATTTGAAAATAAAGGTAATTTGTTTTACTTGAAAAGTTATTTTTAAGGAAGTTAAAATGAAATCACTGAAGCCAGTGAAAAGGCATGTTGCTGGCCCCATGATTTATTTATGTGGAAACTAACATTAACCAGGAACTAACAGACTACACAGGCAGTGCTGGCTCTAGAATGTACTGATTTGCCACCTGTTCTTACCAGTTATTAGTAGCTTTTCACTTTCAGTTTTAGATTATACTTTTAATTTAGTCAAGTCCACACCAGGTGAGATCCCATCTTTTCTGACAGTAAGCTGCCTTTAAATTGCTACCTCCTAAAATCTCATATACAGCTAGAGCTACCTTGAAACCCAAGCTTTCTACAGTTATTGTGGTGACTAGAATACTTTTCAAAACCACAACTGAGTTCGTAGCAGAATTTATGAACACTCCTTTACCTACACTAATAAGAGAGAGCTGTGGAGGAAAAAAACTATTAGAGAACATGCATACACTGCAATGTTCAGCTTGTGTTATTGGTCAAGAATTCTGAGAAAAAGTATACCTTCTTATGTACAGGTAAACATAGTCTCTTATGTATGGCTATGCTTCTTCTGGCAAGCTCAGTACGCAGGCACAGCCGGTCAAGTCATTTTATCCTCCCACAGCACACCCCAGATTAATTGAGTTAAATTTAAAACAGTTAACACAATGCATGTTTGCCTACTACACAATAAGCAAAGAAAGATAAAATTGGCATTTCTGACCCCAGATCTAAAATGCTGAACTGTAAAAGAGAGCAGAAGTGTTGGGAGGTTTCTTCACATGAGCCCCCTCAAAAATAGAGCCACATCACAGTAATAGGAATTGCTATTAAACCCTGTAATGAAATAAAGGCAAGAATAGCTGGCTCAGAGGATTAGTAATGAGCAACTGACTCTTTCATTAACTGGGCACTAACCCAAACGTAGCCAAGGCTGGTAGTCACCAGGTTGCTTTAGCACTGCTTGGTCTCCACAGATGGCAGTATGACTGCTAGAATTGCCCCAGTCCTTGGAGCACCTGCTCTGACTCACAGAGGTCAGCACGGCCAGCAACTCACAGGTGCACACCTATGCTAGAAATAGCAATCCTGTCCTGCAGCATTCAACATCACCAAGAAAGTGTTCGGACTCAAAAGCAATAAAGAAAAATAACAAAGGCCATGCAGCCCTACATCAGCCCCCCTGTATTACATCTCAGAATCACAGAGCAGTTAGCGTTGGAAGAGACCTATGGAGATCATCCCGTCCAACCCCCTGCCAAGGCAGGGTCACCTACAACAGGTGAACCAGGAACACGTGCCGGTCAGTTTGGAATGGTTCGGGACAGGGAGACTCCATGACCTCCGCGGGTAGCCTGTTCCAGTGCTCTGCCTGCGTAAAGAAGTTCTTTCTCACGCTGAGGGGAACTTCTTGNTCTTGGCACCCGCCTTTGAGATATTTATATGAATTAATGAGATCTCCTCTCAGTCTTCTCTTTTCCAGACTGAACAGGCCCAGCTCCCGCAGTCTCTCCTCAGAGATGCTCGGCAACACCGGCACTATCCGGCTGCCCCCGATCCCTACCTCAGTGGATAAGGGGCTGCGGTCTCCTCAGCAGCCAACACCAAAGTTGGACGACACGGAGCCAGCGCCTCTGCCGCGCCCGCACCCCTCCCCGGCGGCCGGACCGGG